>JADZMA010000261.1:0-39148 GCA_020796225.1 Arion vulgaris
GAGACTGTCGGACACCAGGTGGTCTTCCAAAACTGATGCAAAAATTGCTTTTTTTTGGGGTTTTTACCACTATCAAAAAAGTTTTGGAAAACCCATCTCAAAAAAACATGGATAAAAAGGTGAGTGTCGTAATCAGACGAAAGACTTTTTTGGAAAAGGGTAAGTTGGAACGGGAAAATTCCAATTTTAGGGAAGGGGAATTCTTAGAACCCCGTGCCCCCCGGCGCTTCATTACAGTCCCTGTTTGGGAATTTAACAGGGGAATGCCCTTTCTTTAAATCGTTCAGGCTACTTTCCCAAGCAATCCCGGCTACTTTTTCAAATTTAAAACCCAAAAAGCCAAAACCCTGACTGATTTCGAAGAATATCAGCAAAAAACTTCAAGACGCCCATGAAAAATAAAAATCAAGTTTTCAACGGCCCTACTACGCTTGATGGGTCAGAAATTAAAAAACCAAAAACAAAAATTTGAAAAGTCAGATGTTTATTTCATATTTATAATGTACTGTCTCCCTTGGAAACAAACCATCGAAAACAAAGATCAAAAAATCATTCGGGAACATATAGGCGAAAAACGCGCTAAAAGAATAGAAAAAAAGGGTTGGAATTTTCCGAAGATAAAAAAGGTGTTAGCGGGGAGGGTATTATCCCCAGACCTTTCCCCTGTATTCGGGAAAAAGCTTTTTAGGTCTTAAAAAAGATATTTTTGAAAAGCTGTGGGAGGACATATCAAAAAATAACCTAAAGGATACGCTGATGATCTGTTTTTAATGAAAAATGAAATGGAGCTAAAAGAAATTAGTTGTCTTTTGGACGAAAGTCCCAAAAAGGACTCAGTTTGAATATTAAGAAAAAATTGATTTATGATATAAAAAAGAGATTTTGAAAAAATGCCCATAAATTAAAGGGGATATTTTAAGCAAGTGCAGAAATTTTAAAATACCCCCCGGAGTCCTGGTAACATCAATGGCAATCCCCGATCAGAAATAAAAAACAAAATTTAGGACAAGCAAACATCTTTCCCTAAAAATGAAAGGCATTTTTTAAAAGTCCTTGTCAATCCCGATCGGGGTCCGAGTTATTCAGTCCCATAAAAACCCAAATACTGCCCCTTACGGATCGAGCCCATGGAAATGAACCACAGATCGAAAAATCTCTGGGGCCCAAAAATGTGGTTTTATAAAGAAGATGAAATCCCCAAAACTGCAAAAATTTTTTAATGTTGAGGTGTTGAAAGATGGGGGCCAAAAAAAGTTTTATCATAAAACAAGAAAGGGGCGGTCATCTTTTTTCGAGCATGTTTTGAGGAGGGAAGAGAACAGAATGTAAACCGGAAAAATTGAGGGTAGACGAAAAGGGAAAAACGAGAGAAAATTTTGGGGATGGCCGATTCATGGCACGGTGGGCTTTAAACATTTTTGAGTTGATAGCAAACACCAACGACAGAGATTTGTGGGGATCCCACGCCTACGCCAGCCGGCACGACACCTGATGAGGATGACTTTCCCCCTTTGAAAAGCATGGGGAAACCTCCATAAGGACTGGTGGTTTGGAATATTTCGGCAGTTAAAAACTCTTCAGCGAAGGTTTGAAAAGAACTTCAAATATTGTCAGTGTTTTTTAAGAGGTTGAAAGAAAGCGGCGACGAATTTTGTGCAGTTCGAAAAATTTTAAAAAAATGTATTTTCTGCTATTAACAACGAAAAACAAGGGTCTTGGGAAAAGAATTTTTAACTATTGGAAAATTCAATTAAAAATCGTATTTCCCGGGGGGAAATAGTTTCCCGAAATTTTCTTGTCTTTAATGATTAATAACTGCAGCCCGGGAACGTTTTTTTCGACATTAAAGTGTATAAAAATTTAATTAAGAAAAAATGATGGGACAAGATCGGGCTAAATAACATCCCCAAAGAACAAAAGAATGAGTTTTTTTGGAAAAATTTATTTTTTTAGTTTTCTTTTAAATTTGCTCAATTTTAAAAAGGGAAAATTTGTTTGTAAAGTTTTTTTTTTTTTTAAAAATTATAAAAAAAACCCCCGCCAAAAAGATACAGGCCCTGGCTGGTAAATCTCACCCTTTAAAAAACTTCTATAAAGAAGTTAATGGTGGAATAGAAGAAAATGAATAATTTGTTGCTATTTTTTTTAAAAATTATCTTATCATTTATTCAATATCATCATGTTTAGGTGAACAAAAATGGCTATGATAAACTCCCCATGTTACAGGATAAAAAGTGGCATGGGAAAGCCTTGGTGGAAAGGCCCAAAGATTCCCGCATTTTTCAATAAAGGTTGTACACATTTTATGTCCCTTTTTAAAAATTTTTATCAGTTAAATTTAAGTTCTTTTTTATAGTACTTCCTAGCCAATTAGACATTCTTTTTTTTTTATGATGTTTTCCCGTTGTTTATTTTCACAATAAATATAGTCTGGGAAGGTTTTTTTTTTTTCCCTTTTTATATGAGGACTTTTCCCCGTCCTTTGCGTGTTCGTTGGCGTTGGGCCGGGGGACTGGGGCCTGTAAGTGCGGGTTCAACTCCGGACTGGAAAAGCCCAGGTTCCCCTGGGTTTTCGGTGTTCGTGGCACCGGAAAACCAAGGGTTTCGATGTCCCGGGCACCGGGCCCAAAAAGCTTTCAGCTCAAGTGCTTCTGGGTAGGAAAACAAAAAAAATGGTGGCTATCATCATAACACTTCGGACATGTCCATATGTGCCCCGATTCTATCAACAAATCTAGCGGCGCCCTGCGCTCAACACGCCAGTTCGATGTTGATTATAAATTATTTTTGTCATTTTTATTATGTCGTTCTTTTCGGGTTGCTCAATATGGACACCCATCTCTCTCAATCTGGTCAGCGACTGATCATAACCCGAAAACCCATTTGATGGGAAAAGACCATCTTCTTCTTCTTTGCGTTCGTTTTTTTCGACCAATTTTAATCACTTTTCCTGATATGTTGATTTTCCCAAGAACGTGTAGTTGCACATTGGTTTGTGGGCCCCCTAAACGCATAGACTTCTACACGTTTGGACACATGCTTTCCGATTTCAGTAACCCCCCTAGTCGCCTCTTACGACATGCATGGCGGGTAACAGTGGTTCTATTCTTGACACCCCAAATTTGGGCCCGGTAACCACTCGGACGGGAAAGACCATCTCAATGCGTAGGTAATGTCTTTTCACTCCTTTCCCAGCTTTCTCTGATTTGTAGCTATGCCCAAATGTAGCAACTTGTTCATTACCTCGGGACTCAAGCTATGGAAACAAAATGAAGTGATCTCTGATCACTGTTTGTACCAGTAACTGCGCAGTTTTATCTCACCTTTCCCTTTTTTCAACTTTACGAATCTACTCAAGAACTGAATTCAAATCATTAATGAAAGTTTATCAAATCAACTTTTTTATGACATTCTTTCCAATTTTATGAGTGTCCAACAAAAGTTGGTAGTGCACCTGCTTTGTCAGCATGGTCCCAGGATCAAGTTTTACATTGCAGGTGGTTGGGATGTTTTTCCTATTATACAGTGTCAGTCCAATTTGGGGACTAGGACTTACTGGAAAGTGAAGGGCCTGTGTGAATTACCACATCTCCCATTTTACATTGGAAGTGCGATTTTTTTTTGATTATACGGTTCTCAGATATACATTTTATTGTAGTTTTTTTTTTCCTTTGCTTTCCTCTTTGCTTTCTTTTTGTCAATGTTTGTGGGTCTGGTATCTTTACTACTCTAGTATTTTATATATATATATATATATATATATATATATATATATATATATATATATACCCTCTCGTTCTGTTTGTTACATAGGGGCCCGCAAGTAATTTTTTCCCTCCGCTCTGTCCGAGAAAATCAATCTCTTCCTGAAATGAGTCTGATAAATTTTTTTTTTTTTAAGCTCTTTCAGTGTTTCCTTTAACATATTTTCTTATACTTTATTAAATTTATATTATGCTTGTATTCTTCTCTTTCTACCTCTTGATTATTATTTTTTTGCCAGGTGACTTGCCAAGACTAACCACATCCAATCAATTGTTTGCAAACAAGTTTTTCTTGAACCAGGATAGAACTGTTATCGGATGTCTGGAAGGGGAAAATATTTAAGATACAGAGATGAATATCTTGGTGTAAATCATTTGATACCACTTACTATTCTAACTTGGATTATGTGAAACATCAGGTGACTTAAGAAAACAGTAGTTGGATGCAATAACATATCTACTAAACATTTTTTACACTTCTTAGCCGATCTGCTTGCTTTCTTTCCCTTTAGCTGCTAAGGACGGGATATATCGTTTCTCCCATTCACTTCTAAAATGCATTAACACTCTGTTATTATCTCTCCCTGTGGGCTAAGACTGTTAACAAGTTATTCTTGCTACTGTCACTGCTATAGACGTAGATTCGTGTTTTTGACCTAGAAACAAAAAGTAGCTATTTTTAGCTCAACCTTCAAAATATGTAGCAAAAGGGTTACTTACTTGTTTCCTTGTTGAAACTACTTTTTACTTGTTTGAATTTCATTGAGAAACAAAAAATGAAGTGATCGCCTAATAAAAATGCATCCAAACTCCACATTATACAAAGTCTTCTACAAGAACATCAGAACCCAAAGGGTGAAGAAGATCACAAAAGATGGTTAGATGGCATAGAATCTGTCAAAAAGCTAAAAATAGCAATCACTCAAGCCAGCAGTAGGCGCAAATCAAAAACATAAAACCACGACCTGTGCAACAACCGAAGCAAAACGAAGCAGTGTGATGACAAAAGAAGACAGAAGAATAACCGATCTATTGGCTTATAATTGCTTCTAAGATCACGAAAAGTTATATACCATCTAATTCAGTATACATTTCAAAAGTGGCGTCAGGATGTAAATGCATTCGGGTGACGGGGTTAATATCCTGGTAGTTCTTCTTCTTTTGACTTCTATCGACCACTTGTTAACCTCTTTTTGTTAACTGTAGTGATCTGAACCAAGAGCGTGTACGTTGTGCCAGCTATGCGACACACCCTAGACCAGCACATCCGATTTCTGCAACCTTTTATTTACTGGGTAGCTTCTTTTTTGCCTTTACCTTAGCCGCCCCTTATGACTTGTCATGAGGGGCCAGTCAGTGGCGGCTCGTGATCATTTTTGTTAGTGGGCCAGACATCAATTTCCCGGAAAAAACATGGTTTTCAGTTAGTTATATTTAATGTAAAATAATAAATTAACCCTTACAGCTTATTTTTGGTGGGGCCGGCCGCACGCCGCCACTGGTCCAGTGTTACTTTTTCTGCGCTCCCGCAACACAGGTGATACCTTGGTTCCTAATTTATGTTAAATTATTTATTGATCTGATATTACATTTATCATTAATTTCATTATATTTATTTTTGATATTTTATTCATGTAATATTATATTGATGTGCCATGTCCTTTGGGGTAGTCTGTCCTCTTAAGCAAACTATGGGTTGTCTGAATGGCAAGGACACTGGTGGTAATGAAAGCATGTCTTCCTGCAAAAAAATCAGTCAGTTGTGCTAAATTAGGGACCATACTGTTCAAATTTATAATGGATGAAAAAAGAAATTATGACAATTTTATGTTAAACTGAATATTATCCAATATAGATTAACTTATGCTATACCCGTCTTCTACGATATTGAATAAATAGACCAAGTAACATTCGTTTTACATGCCGCATAGAAAAGATCTATAGTCATTATAAAACTACGGCATTTCCAGGACGTATGGTGAGGTTTTTTTACTTTTAGTGTGATTACCTCTTTTCCCGACTAGGATCTAAACACTACAAACGTTGATTCATCACAGTAATAAGGAAATAGAGTGGTAATACAGTGGATACCATCCCACTGCGGAATACCTGGCAACGAGACTGTGGATATATTGGCAAAAGCAGGTGGCAGACTACCCCAGACAGACACCAGTATGACATGAGAAGCTTATGTACGAATAAAAATGGCCTACAAGAACAAATGGCTGAGAGAGTTACCAGGGCATGAAAGGATGATGCATACCACCAACAACGTAGAGAAGAACAAATTGTATTTTTCGTCTACGAACAGGGTGAGGCTGAGGTACCATCTATTTAACAAATACAACATAGGCCCTTCTGACATATGCACATGCGGCACCAGCAAGATGACAGAGACACACATACTGTCAGAATGTCCAACATACACAGTGAACAGTGAGAAAAACCATGGTCAATCCTATATCAGTGCAAGACAAGCAATACGAGATGTACATGGACTCGTTGCCCACTAAATACTTTAAAAGTATACAATCGATGTCAGTGCCAAGACAAGCTATACGGAGATGTACATGGACTCGGTTGCCCACTAAATCTTTAAAAGCCATACAAATCGATGTCAGTTCAGACAAGCTATACGGAGATGTACATGGACTCCGGTTGCCCACTAAATACTTTAAAAGCATACAAATCGATGTCAGTTCAAGACAAGCTATACGGAGATGTACATGGACTCCGGTTGCCCACTAAATACTTTAAAAGTATACAAATCGATGTCTGAAAACGTTGAAAGAAGAAGAAGAAAGGCAAACACGAACCGAATACGCAACATTATAGCACACATTCTTTTATGTATTTGCTAATTTATATTCACCATGTCATATATAACAAATAAAACTGTTTCATTTTTGTAAATATATGTACGTTTCTTTCATTGTGGTTATAGTTTCAAGTTTTCATAAAATGCTAACAATGACACTTCGTTAGCAGGTTCGTCTTGCAGTGGATACCTTCTCACTGCACTGCCAGGAAATGAAACAGCAGACCGACTGGTCAATGAAGGTGCTGATGAGACAACCGGATGTGAGTTACCTACCACCAAAAGGATGATTAAATCAATCAGAAAGCCACAAATACCAACACAAGACGATTACCATATTGAGCGGGTGGAACAAGCTGTCATTCTGCCTTATAGAACAAGGACACAATCGACTCCCCAGCCACATGTTTAAAAATTCAAGATTGACAATTCATCCATGTGTGTTGTGGACAGGCACACCAGACTCAAAGCACATACTTCAAGACTGCCCGCATGATATCAGAGGAAAACTCACTTTCTAGTAAACAACACTCGACAAAAACTACACGGACCTCTGTGGGCTATAAAGACAGTGAAGTTTATACAACAGACAACATTGAATATATAGACAATATTTCAAGCGAACTGAAGGAAGGGTACTTTGCTTTCTTTTTCTAAGTCACCTCTGAAATCTAAAATCTCTAAATGCGATGGATTTACCGCTTAATTCCACATGGGTTTATCTACATGGCATCGTCCTTTTTGGAAAATGGCCGCACCTGCTGCGAGTGTTACACAAGCACAAACTCTGGAGCTCCGCGTTTTTGTGCAATACTCTCAACACTGGCTTCATTTCTACAGAGAAGGACCAACAATTTTAAATTCCGCCCACAGTAGTCAACAGTGGCGGCTTGTCTGAGCCAGTGGGGACAGGCCCCACAAAAGTAATGTGTAACGTGTATTATTATTTATAAATTAAATATAGCAACACAAAACCATGGTTTTTCTGGAAAAATGTCTGTCTCCACCCAAAAAATGATCACGAGCCCCACTGGTAGTAAATTTTTAAATTTTTATACTCATCTTATCATGAACAAAAACCCCAAAAACAGCAGTTGAGAGGGGGCATCAGAATATTTTCTTTTTCGAATTTTGGTCATGCCTTTTTGTGGACCCCTGGGGTCAGTTTCAGGTCTGTCAGGTTTCTCCAAAGCAGTTTTCGGGTCATTGTGGCCACATGTTGCTTCTCAGCTCCCCCAAGGGGGACAGTTTTGATGTATGCCCGTGCCTGTTCCCCTGCACACTGATGAACTTTTGACTTTTACAATCTAAAAAAGGGGTGTTGAGTCTGCAGTGTCCGTGCTTTTCGAAAAAATGACATGGGCTGTTCTGCTTTGTCTTTGGGGTTTCCCCAAACTTCAGGGCCTTCCCGTTCTTGGTTGAGTCCCTTTGGGAAATTATAAAAACAACCAATTAGCCACAGAACCCCCCTTCCCCCTTGCAATGTATACCAATTAGTGAGAATATTGGCTTTGCGTTAAAAAAATACAGCTTGGGGATTCGACTCGGAAAAAGGGGTTAAATTTAAAAATACATCAATTTTCCCTAAAAAACCCATCAGTGTTGACATCATTCTCTTGGACGTCTCTTCGGTCAACATTCTATGTTTCACAGGTTTAAACCCAAACCCAGGACTCGTTTTAAAAAAATGAACAATTTATTCAAAATTGTAGTTACGGCTTTCAAAATAAAAAGAAAAAAGAGGGAATAAAACTTAGGACAAAAATTGTCAGAATACTAAGGCATCATATTCCTGTGGAACATATGGGTGGAAGCAGGGCCCCAAGGCGGGAAAAAACATATGTTTTTAAATATAAATTTTAAGAAAGTCCTTCGTATTCCTGGACAGAAAAGAAAAAATAGATCTTCCAGAAAGAATTAAAAAAACAAAAAAACTGTTGATGCACAAAAAGAATGAGAAAATTAAGTACTTTGGAATAAAAAGAAAAACGGGTTGAAAAGCCCATCATGAAAGGAGGCACCCCAAAAAAGAAAAAGAGATCACAGAAGATGGTTCAGGATGTAACTAAATGATGGTTTGAGCTAAAACCCTGGGGCAGGACATAGGGCCCTTTGAGAGAGAGAAATTCGGGACTTCAAGGTGGAAAAAGTTCTGCTTGGGATAATTTTGTTGATGATGTATTTACAGTTACTACTGAATTTAAATTCAAGATTGTTATAGAAATTTTTTTATTCTAAAATTGAATCAGGACGTCGTGTTTTGACTGAACAGTAGAGTTGTTTTACGATCTGTGAAGAATGGTGTTTTAAATCCGATGTTCTGAACAGTACCTCATTGAAGTCGGTTTGACCGTATTTTGCACAAAAAAAAGGAAAAAAAACTAAAATATTGAAAGTTTGTAATCAAACGGGAAACGTGGCTCAAAAAAACCGTAAACTTTAAATAAAAGAACTTTCAAAAAAACTGTTACAATGTGATATACGACCAGCCTCAATAAAATAAGAAATAAAACCCCGACCTTCGGGTTTTATGGGTAATCTTGGGAATCACCTAAAGAAAACAATATTCATGAAAAAAGAAAAACAAAGTTATACAATATAATTTAATAAAGAAAATTAAAAAGCTGTTTATGGGGATGTGAAGAGCACACCCCCCCCAGGGGGGTTTTAAGGCAAAAGGGACTTTGTTTTTTATTTTAATTTACTTGGGGTTGCCCCAATTATACACTAGCAATAGAAACGCCGGGGATTACTAGGGTTAGAGACAAAAAGGGGACAAGTTTCAGTTTGGGAAAATCTTCATTCCTCCGGGCATTCCCTTGTCCCATCTCCTTAATATTCCATCGCGTCCAGCGCCGACCAGTTCTATTTTATTGATGAGCCTACTCGTATCCTGTTGTACCGTTTTTTTTTTTCACAAATCTTCAAAACCCCTTTTCGGGAACTATAGTTGCTGGTTGGTTTAGTGAAGGTTTTTCCCCCGCTCTTAAAAGGGCTTCACGATGTCGCTCTGTCCATTGGCGGCCGTCTGATACAAGATGGAAAAAGATCAGCCTAAGTAGCCCTTCCGTGATTCTTTTTTTCCCCAAAACTTTCTGGTCAGGGGATGTAATCCTTTTATTCAACCTTGTATTAAAAAACCTTATTGCATCAATTAATTCCAATGTTTTCCTTTTTTTAAAAAACTTCATTGTTTTCCCAAAAAGAATGGACTGGTCTTCAATATGATAGAAAAGAATCAGCCTCAGAACGAAACCGACTCCAAAGTTCCCTGGGATGGGAACCAAACCCTTGAAAGACCAGTATCATGCGACTACCCACCCTCGCTCTTGGCCCCCAACAAATACCCCCCCCACTACCCCCACCCCAAGCTCCCTATCCTTATCAAGGCCCCAACAAAACCCTAAACTAAAAGGTATCAAGGGAATGAACAGTCCCCTAAACAGATAAGACTGGTTCTCTTTCTTCTCTTCTCTGGCGATCCGCCCAGATGATGTACCAGATCTCCCATAAATTATATTCGTGTAATATATTCATGCACCCTTTGTTTGATGTTTTTTTCTCCGGTTCGCCCCCCAGCTCGGTGCTTATCCTTCGGTCCTTTTAGCCGTTTTTACCGGTTCGTTCCCCGTTCTGAGCCATCTTTGTTTTTCGGTGGGTGTTTCCCGCCCCCTTAGTTGCCTCTTACGGCGCGTGGGGTGACAGGGGTTTCCCCTTTTTTTAAAAATTTTTGGGGAGTCCCCGGGCGCTGGTTAAATTTTAGCCACATCTGCTTGTAACGACAATCGAACATCCTAAAAGATTTACCCCAAAAAATAAACCGGTGGGAACATTGGAAAACAGAGAGACCCATGCAAAATTTTTAAAGTCGTAATTAAAAATCCAAGGACATGACGTATTGTGAGGCATTGAACAACACAAAAAACGAAAATGAAGGGTATATGATTTATAAAGTATCCCTTTGGAAAAAAATTGTCCTGCATTGTTTTTGCCCAACGGTCCCTTAATAGATGTGGTAAATTCCAAGGGCGCCTTATTTCCCACTGTTCTGATACCAAAATTGGTTGGGGGTCAGAAGGAACCTTAAAGGAAAAAATCCCCCTACTTCCCAAAGTAAATTTATCATGGGGTCAAGCCTACAAAGCAAGTTCACACCCACTGTGGAGGGGCCCTGAGTATTGATGTAGCCGGCCCTGGGTGTGGACCCCTATAGCTCGGGTTCGAACCTCGTCCATTTTTTCGGGCCCCCTTCTTTAACGATAACGTGAGTACCTTAGTCGGAGAAAATCTGCCTGGCGAGGGGAAAACTAAAAGTAATTAAAAGATTGCCCGGGGTTAAACAATGTCCCTGCTGCCATTGTGAAAGAAAAAAAATTTTTTTCGCAAAAAACAGTTTCAGAGATGAAACTTCGTCTGAGTTGAAAGCGGACAAAAAAAAAAAAAAAACTACCCACTGTGTTATTAGGTCACAAAATAAAATGGCAAGAATGTCATAAACCGCTGATTTGATTAACTACATTAATGATTTGAATTCAGTGACTCCATGAGTATGATTCGTAAACTCGAAACAGGAATGGTGAGACGAAACCGGGTGGGTTACAGGTACAGACAGAGATCAAAGAAATCACCTTCTTTTTTGTCCTTGGGCACGCAAGAGTCAGAGGTACTGAACAGCTGATATGCCGGACCCCGTCTCTTCTCGGGATGCACCACTCATCCTTTATGGTTATCTGTTCAGCTTTTCCCATCGGCCGGGAGAATTCATTAATTGTGACTAAAATTTCGCTCGTCTGTGCTGCGGTGAATCCCATTAGCGTGACTACATCTTCTTCTCTCGTATGCCACAGTAGTTTCTCCCTCGATCCCTACCCGCTACCCGGGACCAACGTCTGTTACCAGGGTCACCACGTGGAGGGGGGGTAGGATCTTGATTACTCCAGCTCACTAATCCTGGCGAAACTTGCCCCATGCGCCTTTGCCCCAAGTGCGGTTCAATTCGCGGGCTGGCAGAAAACCACAGATTCTCCAGATTTACGGTGTTCGGGGCACCGAACCGAAGGGTTACGATGTCCATGGCACCAAGCAGAAGAGCTGAAAACTCACGTGCTTCTGGATCGAGAAAAATCCCCCCTAAAAGACACAATTTTATATATATACTAGCTGTACCCTCCGGTTACACTTTACAAAAAATGAATTTAAAGGAATTTCTATAAATATGTAGTAATTATTTGTTTTATCATTGTCCTTTTGTTCATTTTCTTGGAAAAAACTTACATTTTAACGTTTCATTTCAAGTCTGTTTATTGAAGTCTTTTGGATATACAATATTTTTTTTTTTCCATCTGGTGCATATACGAATAAATCAGAATGTTTTCCGACGCGTGAACAGGCCCATAGCTGTCCCGTAAAAGCAGGGATTTTCCAAATGTAGTCCACACCTTGTGTGATTGTCCTTGTGATTTGTTGATGGTCATTGAAAAGGGGCGAGTCCCCCGGAAACTCAAGCGTTTGAATTCGAATGGCATGTCTGTTGGAATCATTGGGATGCGTGGCAATAGTATATCTTCTCCTTTAAATTTTCCATTTAAAATTGTACCTTCGATGATATTGTTCCCACCCATATTTTCACTAAAAGTCTATTTACCGTTGCAAAGTCGTGGTGGATTAATGTTTCTGAGAAGAATGATAGCCAATTTTCAATGTTAAACATAGGGCCCAATCAAGTGAATTCAAGAATTCCCAGTTGGATATTGACAACTTCGTCTTGATTCATTACAGTATCGATGGACTTATACGTTGTCACTTCGCCTGGTTATTTGTTTTGAATGCTCAAATTCATGTCATATACATCCTTGTTTTTGGCAGCTAATATTGCACGTGCACTGAGCCACTGATGATTTTTGTAATTATGTGCAATATTTGGGAAAACTTAATGAATCAATTCGTCTGTGGTCGCTATGATGTTTACGAAGTTTTTTGGGAATGTGATACATCGTTGGAATCATCATTGGCTTTTTCCCCATTCCCAATATCCAACAATTTTTTTGGGAAACGTTCAGGGTTTCATCATGTTGTAGTTGATACGCATATTGGTCTTCAAAGTCAATTTTTGAAATTGTCGCCATAAAACTGATGATTTCAGGCATACATTAAGTTCATCAGCGGGTGTTGATCTTGGTATAACTGGTAGGGTTTGCCGGAAATCTGAACAATAAAATGGTGCGCCAGAAGAGCTGGTCATTTCCTCTCAAATCTTTCGGTGTCGATGAAGCGCTTCTAATGCTTTTTATGCGCTTTAGTACATTCATCCCATATAATGAGTTGACTAATTGGAGTACTTTACCCATTGCAAAATTTTTGTGATATTGCATGTTGGTGTCTCATTTGATTTGCATATTCAATGGCAATTTCAGCGCTGAATGCGCTGTTCGGCCCCATCTAAAGGTTGCGGCAATTCCAGAAGATCGATTGCCAGTGCAATATTATTTCGTGATCATGGTTGCCAAAAAAAGGGTGAAATAGAAAGTTTGCCCTGTGCCTCCGGGCGCATCTATAAATACAATCCACCGTTTTGACTTGTAATTGCATGCATAATTCTGTCATATCTAGCGTTTTTCCCGGGAATCAATTTTGGAAGATTCGTTTGAACAAATGTACTCAATTCGTTGATATCAAAGTGTGTTTCTCGTTCCAACTCCAATCGAAAAGGTTTTTTTGCAGATCGTTCTGGCCATCCATTCCCAATTGCACCAGTGCTTTATTAGTGATTGCCAAACATATGTCCTCAATTTAAACCAATGCCTCATTATATCGTTTGGTGTGAATTGAATGTCAGGTTTTGATTCGTCGCACGCAAGCGATGTAGGATGTCTTCACTCATGTAGTCTTGTATTTTCCCAAAGTTCTTTGGATTGGATGGGAACCCGTTGTTAATTTTTGCAAATAGTGGCGTTTTTGCTGTGGTCGTCCAGTATTGGATGCATCAGCAGTGAAGTGTCCCAATTGCATCGTTTTCAAGAAGATTAATTCTTGGCAAGCTTACGATAAGTAGCATACGTGACCGTTAATTTTCTCAATTCTTGGAAGATGTTGTCACGTTTGTTGATTAACAATAATCCAAGTAAAGCATTCTCATTGTTTGGATAACAGTGTACAAACGACCTAACGCATTGGTCGAATATAAATTGGAATTCCTTCCTACTTTACCTTGTTTGCGACGTTGAAACTTTTTCGCTGCTGCTTTCCCATGTGGTATGTTGGCAGTTCAGAGAAAAGAAAGTCTTTGCAAATATATCATCTCTACACAATGAAAAATGCAGTTAACGTTGTTGGCGATGGTGACAATGCTCGTGCATGTGCATTATCTGTTGAAAGTACACGATGTCCATTTTCAGGTGCACTGCCAAATGAACAACTGTTGGATGTCGTTCTGAATCAAAGGGATAAATGCGCCATCTGCTTCATTCTACTAATGTAACGCCCCAGTTGATAATGCTCATTTCATCGAGGGGTCAGTTATATTTGCACTCAAAAACTGCCATATTGCTTCCTTTGTTGACATATTTGCAAATGTACTTGTCGATTTCAGAATTGCACAAACAGATGATGAACAACGAATGTCAAGGGTTTTTGTTAAACTAGCAATACATGCATAATCTATCCATTTTTCCAATAACCCCATTTGGATGAAGACTGTAATCATAATTAGTATTGTAATGGAATGCACCTAGATTTAAATCAGCGTGCAGTGTTAGTCTGGATAAGTAGTGGTATCCGAACGGTTTGCGAAATTGCTTCCCGTTGCTCGATTGTTTCAGCTGAACGGACTTGAGCAGTGCGTACTCGATTGGGTCCTAGTCTTGCTTCACGTTGCTCGTCTGTTTCAGGACGAACAGGCTTCAGCAGTGCGTACTCGAACAGTTTGCAGTCTTGCTTTCTGTTGCTCATCTGTTTCCAAAACTATAATGCCTTTCTCTTTCGTGCTCTAGGTTAGATGGGCCAATAGCTTTTCGTTTGGGAGGCATAATTGCAAATGTGTGGAAAATTTGTGAAGAGCGTGTAAATAACTTTTCAGCTTGTTTGTCTTCACACACAGAATCAAATATCACTGTTGATGTTTCGCTGGAATAAATTAAAAAAATTAGCATTTGATTAAATTCTATTAGGAAATGCATAGAAACTGCACGTAAAATGTTTTGAAAAATCAGGAAAACTGTATGAATCATTTGTCGAAACTACTCACGCGCACCTATTGCGAAAATGGTTGTACTAATTTAAATTGCACGCCGCTATAGTGGTCAAGGTATGGATTGATTTACAAAATATTAAATGGTCACCCGTTTCTGTCATGTAATCTAATATTGGGTAATATTCAGGCATAATAATTGCAAATGTGTGGAAAATTCGTGAAGAGCGTGTGGAAATAACTGCAAGCTTGTTTTTCTTCACACACGGAATCAAATATCACTGTTGATGTTTCCCTGGAATAAATAAAAAAAATTAGCATTTGATTAAATTCTATTAGGAAATGCATAGAAACTGCGATAAAATGTTTTGAAAAATCAGGAAAAATGTTGATCTTTGTCGAACTTCTCACGCCACCTATTCAAATGGTTGTATAATTTAGAATTGCACGCCGCTATAGTGGTCAATGGTATGGATTGATTTACAAAATATTAAATGGTCACCCCGTTTCTGTCATGTAATCTAATATTGGTAATATTCAGGCATAATAATTGCAAATGTGTGGAAAATTCGTGAAGAGCGTGTGGAAATAACTGCAGCTTGTTTGTCTTCCACACGGGAAACAAATATCCTGTTGATGTTTCGCTGGAATAAATAAAAATTAGCATTTGATTAAATTCTATTAGGGAAAAGCATAGAAACTGCGAGTAAAATGTTTTGAAAAATCAGGAAAACTGTATGAATCATTTGTCAAACTACTCCGCCACCTATTGCGAAATGGTTGTACTAATTTAGAATTCACGCCGCATGGGTCAATAGTATGGATTGATTTACAAAATAATAAATGGAACCCGTTTCTGTCGTGTAATCTAATATTGGTTAATATTCATACATAAACGTGTACATTTTACATCAGGTAAACGTTGATGGCAAAATAACCACTTCATTTATAAATGCCGGAATAAACTTCCTCAAATGAAAGTTTCCTCGGATCGTAGTTTTGTTTAAGTTTAATCGAAAAATAGAGCAATTTTTTAACATAGTAAAAATTGATGGGAAAAATGGAACTTAAATATGAATTGCAGTATCTTGATCATGATTAGAAACAAAACCCTTATTGGTAACTTATTTGAAATAATTTACTTTAACGGCTTGTTTGAAATATTGACTTGAATCGCCCTCATCGATCTGAGATTTCGCATCTGTAAACTTCGGAAGAGCTTCGATGAAATTTGCGTTTTCGTCAAACGTTAATGAGATTTGGTTAAAAACTCTCGATAAATGAGCGTGTTATTATTTTTTAGATTTTTCAGCTCAGCGCTACCTATTTTCAAACTTGAAGTAGCATCCCGACATTAAAACAAACTATCTGAAATTTCCACTACATCTTTCAGTAGTTCCAGTCTATAGGTAACAAACATACTCATACACTCATTTTATAATGGTATATAGATAGAGTGCCTTGCTGGTGATGCGAAAATGTTTGCAGGGCAAAATGGCATCGTTGGGTGAAAATGTCAACTAGAAGATTTGGATTTGCAGATGATTTGCCCTTTAAGTAGAAACACCCAGATTGCAAGAAAAAAGACAACTTGTCATCTATAGCATCAAAGTTGGACTGCAGATAAGTATGAAAAAAAAAATATAAAGAAGACACTTATGGAAGTAATCAGATATCACATGGAATTAATGATAAAAATAACAGAGTAGTTCACCTATTTAGGTAGCAATATTGATTGCACAAAATTTAAAGAAATTATGATACAATTGAAGCAACATCAGCTTTTAAAAGTCTAAATAAAATATGGAACTGCAAATTATATAGTATTAAAAACTAAATTACGAATTTTCAATTCAAATGTTGTATCAAATCTAACATATGATGCGAGAGTTGGAAAATGATAAGATAGAAAACAAGTTGAATGCATTTGAAAATAGATGTCTGCGAAAAATAATGAATATAAAATGGAACGAATTCAAGTGATGAAATCGGAGACATGTCTGGTCAGCCACTGTAACAACTGTTATAAGAAAGAAGATGGAGATATGTTGGGCACACCTTGAGGAGAAATGATCAACGAATATCAAAGCAGGCATTGAAGTGGGATGCAAAGCGTTCAAGAAAGAGAGGTCGACCTAAGGAGACCCTGAAACAGACTTTGCTGAGAGAGGCAGGAAATATCGGTCTCAGTTCCATGGAGGAGATTGAGGATTGCTCAGGATAGAGCAGTATGGAGAAATTACTTGCAGGCCCTATGTAACGTATAACGTACGAGAGGAATTATTATTATTATTATTATATATATATATATATATATATATATATATATATATATATATATATGTATATATATATATATATATATATATATATAAAATGTATATATGACATTTTCAGCCTGTTTCGTCTTTACAGACGGTCAATTGCAAGTGTTTTACTGTGACAACTTCTGAGTTTTCGCTTGTCTCTCTTCTCTTTCAGCTCATCCCTAAGTCACTCTTCAAAAGATTATGCGCCTTTGCGCAATGTTGTTTTCCATATATCACGATCATCAGCCAGATGTTCCCATTTGCTGCGACCGATAGAAAAGTTATTCATTGTGGCCTTGCATACATCTTTATATCTGAGCAGTGGTCTGTCTTGGTGCCTCTTCCTTCAAAGCTCATAGAACAACATTTGTTTTGGAATGCGGCCATTGTATATATAAATATATATATATCATCATCATCATCATCAGGTGCCGTCTCCACATCGAAGGTTGGCTGCAATGAATCTTCAGCATCCTCTGTCTTTCGCCTTGGTGTTCACACTGCCAGACTATGCTCAATCCATTTCTTAAAGTTTCCCTCCCACTTATGTCTCAGTCTTCCTCTTCGCCCCTCAACTTTCCCCTCTAGTAAATGTTTTATCATGGTGTCATGTCTTTTATGTGCCCAAAATACTTTACTTGTCTGAATTTTATTTCTCTTAATAATTGTTTTCTTCATGCCTAGTTTTCCTAAAACTTGTTTATTTGTCTGTTTTTCTGTCCATGAAACTCACTATTCTTCTATATATCCACATCTCAAATGCATCAATTCTGTCTTCTAACTGCTTGTTCATTGTCCATGTTTCACCACATACCAATCTATCACCATTAACAAATATATTGTCAAAAATTATTTTGCGCATGACAAAATATACGTAAACAGCAGCGAGAGGTATAGAATTTTCTGACAGTCAATACTTCACCTTGAGTTTGTATAGTAACTTCACCTTGAGTTCGTATAGTGTCAGTTTTTGTATTGCCTGTGTAATATCACTTTTTAGCACGGTGTATGACAGGGAAGGAGGAGGAGGAAGCGTCTGTCCGAATGGATTAGAGCGTGGTTCCCATACGGGAGACTCGTGTTTAATTCATGGAAAGGCTAAGGTTATTTTCTGTTGTGGGTACAAATGAAAAATGCTAACCTAAACAACTTGACGACGTTACTGCAGCCGTTACATTCGTCGAGGCTCTCGTTATACATGTCCTACATCGCCCAGAATGCCCGTCTGCCCAGCGTGTTCGTAGCGCGTTGGACTACGGGTGACTATCCTCTGTGTGTGCCAGTTCAATTCCGCGGAATAGCAGAAAAAGCCACAGATTCCCCAGATTTACGGTGTTTGTGGCACCGAACCGAAGGATTACGATGTCCATGGCACCGAGCCGAAGAGCTGAAAAGCTTCTGGATCGGAGAAAAAAAAAACGCCCTGAAAAGCGGTACAATAAGCAGTAAATGAAAGTTTTATTTTTTATGACAGGGAACTGATTGGCTGCAGAGCTAGTGAGTCCCGCGAAACTGTTCAGGTTGGATTTTAAAATTTTTTTCCCCGACAGAAAAAAACTTGTTGACCTTACCGGTGATCGAGCGCAGGTAGTAAACAATATACATACACTCTATACTGACTGACACACAACGTAGCTTGTTTGTGAGACACCATTGTGCGAAAACATACAATAGTTAACCACTAACTATTCAAAACTGTTCAGGTATATCCCACCTCTGGTAGCTGATTGCTTTCCAAGGTTCAACTTTACAATTGCCTTTGAACACATCAGGCGACTTACGGAATCCTAAAAAAAAAAGAACCTTAGCCTCCAATAAATACACGGCCAGTGGGCGCAGGTATTGTTATATAAAGACGAATTCATTTTAAAATCAACACACCATGCTAAATCAAGGTTATATCATGTAACAAGTTAAGTTTAACAGTAAGGAATATTATAGTCTGTCCATTAATTCGTGAGCACGTTTGAAATTGATTTTCTCGAAAACTACCTGTTGGATCTCAGTGATTTTTGCAAGCAGCCTTAGAATATCCATGACGCTAGAGAAATATTTTTTTCCAAGAAAATTTGATGTAGTTTGAAATATTTCTTCTTCAGGTTATATTAAAATCAGCCTCACCGGATTGTACACAATAGTAACAGATCTACGGTACACAGACGCGTTGTTCTAAAAATACATTATGGTAACATAGAAATATCGTGAGTATACAACAATTTCACGAAATCCCGTGCACCTAACCCAGTCGACTTTGAACGCGGAAAGCATATGACGTTATAATTGGGATACAGTTGTATAGTTATAGGCGTATCTCGCTATTTGTATGAAGCTATTGTATCATTTGTTGGCTTATCAAAACTGACATTGATATCACATTCATAATGAGTCTGAAGTGCACATTTATAACAATGCAGAAGGTTACAGTTTTACTATACCAACACTTCCGTAGGAATCTAAGAGGTCATCTATATTGCGATATTCAACCTGAAAACGAGCGCAACTGGCGCTTGGTCTGAATAGAGAATCCTTTTACGATGGATTAAACAGGACACAAAGTGCACTAATGTCAAGCAAGGACGGAAAAGAACAATTGACGACTTTGACATAGATGTCATAAGACAGGAGCTCTTGAAAATGTTTGCGACAAATCAACTTGTTACTCTCAGGAAACTGAAATTAAAACTGCAATCAGATTGCAGCATAGACATTTCTAAAGTACTCTATGAAAAATTGTAAGAGCGCCGGCTTCACCTTCAGAAAAACTATAGGCGGCAGGATATTATTTGTGAAAAGCCACATTTAATTGCTGCCCGAGTAAATACCTGAGGCAGATCCGTGAGCAGCGGAGGCAAGGCTATGATATTGTATATTTGGACGAATTCTGGGTCAATGCTCACCACACCAATGCTAAAGAATGGCAATCAGTAGACGGTGAACAGAAAAGAAAAATTCCAAGCAGCAAAGGCCAGCGTATTATACTAACACATGCAGGAAGTAGTGAAGAAGGTCTTGTCCATGACGCTGGACTTATTTTCCAATCAAAAGTACCGACGGTAGGACTACCACACAGAAATGAATGGACATATTTTCAGGCACTGGATGGAGAAAGATCTACTTCCAATTCTAAACAGACCATCATGCTGGGTAATGGATAATGCATCCTATCACAACGCAGTATCAGCGGAAGACAAAGTACCAACTGCATCAAATACAAAAGATCAAATTAGGACTTGGATTGCTAAGGAAAATGTCAGCTTCGATGATACATATTTGAAACCGAGTTGTTGCACCTGGTGAGGATGACAAATAAGACAAGGTGTTTCATATTGACAAAATCATTGCGGAATACGGCCACACGTCTTTGCGACTACCTCCATATCATGCTCACCCTCAATCGATAGAGCTTGTCTGGGCTAAAGTAAAAGAGCAAGTTGCCGAACAGAACAGAACTTTAAATGTGTGATGTTGAAGTTCTGACACGTGAGTCCTTCTCAATGATAGACATGCAGTTCTGTACGAAGTGTGTTGAACATGTGCTCCGAGAGGAAGACGAGTACTGGCACCGAGATGGATTACAATTTGTCCAGCCAGTAACAATTATCAACCTCATGGAATCGTCAGATTCGGGATGATACAAATCATATTTTGATTACAGACTGAGAAATAGCAACGTATACATTTCCATATCCAAATGCGTCTACCATCATACAATTTGTGGTGAAGTTAATTTGTGGTGACTATAGTATTATGAATATTTTTCATCAATAAATAACCATAGACTCTCAGAATTTAGTAAAAAAAATTAAACATATCTATCAAACATATACAAAGACCAGCCCCCAACTCAAAACTAGGTAAGGGTTTTCCCAGTCAGTTACATACCCAATATTAGAGTTGGCTGTGAGTAGGCAGACCGGATCAGATTTGATCTAGAAACCGCAGGGAGGTTACAATAATGCTGAGTAAACTGGAGTATTACTCTTACTTAATCCCGTCATGCCTAGTGACATGGGGCTTCAGAAAGGACTTTCCATGCTCTCTGTCCGTGCAACCTTCAGCCAGAGCCCCACGTCAGAGATGCAGTGTCCAGCTCCTCTTCCATCATGCGCCTCCATGTTGTCCGTGGTCTGCCTTTCTTTCTCTTTCCTTCTGGTGTCCAAGTGAGGGCTACCCTTGCAGGCATTTCTTGTCTCATTCTCATAACATGTCGGAGCCATTTCCATCTTACTCTTTTGATATGTCATTCATTGCCTCTTGTCTTGTATCTTGGGTAATTGGGTTTGGATATTTTTACTGGCCAAAGATTCCCAGATTCTGTGGAGACAAGAGTGGTGGAAAACTGACAGCCTGCTAGTATCTCCTTTGGTCATCCTCCAACACTCCGATCCATAGAGCAAAACTGGCAAAACAATGCTTTATAGAGTTTAAGCTTTGTGGTCCTATTGTAGATTTTGGACTTCCATACTGGTTTCATTCTGGCAAAAGCGGTTCTGGCCTTACTTAGATGTGATTTTATATCTTCCTCTGTGCCACCATTTAGTGTCAGTACGCTACCAAGATATGTGAACTGCTCAACCCTTTCCAGTGTTTCATTTTCTAACATTACTGGTTGTTGGATTTCACTGTTTGTCATAATTAAACTGGAGGTATGGACAAGGTTAAGTAAATACAATTTCTTTAGCAAGAAATAATAAATGATTATTTAAAATGACAACACTTGACGTTTCGACCGTAGGTCTTTATCAAGAAAACATATCGAAACATGAAATATTAAATAAACTGAAACATAAATAAATAGTGAATTATAGAGATACAACTTTTCCGATCCCAGTTATTGTCTTATAGACAGAAATGTGTAAATGTCGACCGAACTTAAATCCTTGTGAGGTCACGTGTAGGAAAACAAATAATACCAAACCTGATAATATTTAACTTAACATTGAGTCACTTAACATTAGTGTCTGGTATTGTTATATGTGGGTCCAGTAGCCGACTGTATGTTGAGGAGTGGAAGGGGTTCAGACTAAGAATGAGCAAATAACTACGTTCTTCTTCTTCAAACGGTCCATATCGACCACTTGTTAAACCACTCTTTATGATTTGTATGTAATCTGAGCCTAATAGTGATTGTACGTTGTGCCAGTTATGCGCCTACAAGTAGGTCAGTAGGTCAGCACATGCGTTTTCTGGGACGCTTTTTATTACTAGGTAGCTTCCTAGGTCCCTACTTCAGTCGGCTCTTACGACAAGCCTTAAAGGTAGCAGTGTTACTATTCTTTGCTCACTTTGAGCGCCCCGGCAATCCATGGGCGTACCGTAGATTAAACCGGGCTCACGTATAGGAACCGCGCTCTAATCCATTTAGTCAAACGCTCCTCCGAAAAGATGATAAAAATATCAAATCTGTCCGAAGAGGAGATAAACCAATTAAAATCACATGCCTCGTCGAATCATTCTTCAGATTATTCCCATTGCTAGAGCTGAGGCTAGAGCTATTATAATAAATGAACTCTTTTGAAGTTGGTGAAGAAGCTCGCCTTGTAGTGAGGGACACTATGATTGGGAAAGCAAGCCTTCACGCAAAAATCGGCAAAAAGCATCATACTGGACGCCCTGGTTATGCCTGAATTCATAGCGAGTGAACGAGAAGAAGAAGATAATTTATTTTTTTTCGTCCGCTTTCAACTCAGACGAAGTTTCATCTCTGAAACTGATTTTTGCGTGAAAATCCGTTTTACCAATTTCTTACAATGGCAGCAGCGTGCACATTGTAAATTCCTTTACACTGGCAGCCGTGTGCTCAATGTACTCGTAATTAGTATTCCCTCGCCATACAGGCAGATTTTCTCCGACTTCAGAGGTACTCACGTTATCATCTGAGTGAGACCAGGGGACTCGAACAAATGCCAGGACAGTAGGTTCGAACCGAGCTATGAGGGCGTCTCACAGCTAGCAGGCCGAGATACTATCAACTACTCTAGGCAGTCCCCCTGAAGAAGATAATAAATGAATGGGAAACAACATATCAAAGTTTCATATTTTTTATTGCAACATTTACTGCATCAAATAATTTTTTGGAAATATGGTCAACAGTCAGAGCACTGACACTATTGTGCAACCTGAAGTGCTCAGCAGTCAGTTTGGAATATGTTCAATGCAGTCTGGACATGTCAATATGTGCTCTGATCTCATTCGTAGTATCTCAAACATCGTCCAGCGACTAGCCGTACCAGTATGATGTTGATTGATGAGTCTACTCATATACCTTTTGTGCTGTTCTTTTCTGGTCACTGCAATCTTCAACTCCAATCTTCAATCACAACTCTTGCAATCTTCTTGAGCTTCTATATCGATCACTTGTTACTCACTATGTGTTATTTGTATGTGATCTGAGAATAAGAGCAATTATACGCTAGTTATGTACCTACAAGTAGGACAGCACATCCGAATTCTGCGATGCTTTTTATTTACTAGCGTAGCTTCCCTAGATTCTACATAAGTCGCCTCTTATGACATGTCTTGTAGATCTTCTTCTTCTAGTTAGTCGATAGGGAAGCATGAGGTCCGCAACCAAGGCCTTCAAGCCCGACTATCCAAGGCCATCTTTTCCTGATCTCTCCACTCTCTCCCCATTTTCTTGCATTCCGTCTCAACTCCCGTCTCCAGGTTTCCTGGGTCTTCCCTACCTCTATTGCCCTGGGGGTTCAATCGGTGAGCATGTCTCATGATGCTGTTAGGGCGGGCGCCTTGTAAATCGCAGTGGTACTATTCTTTGCTTCCCTTGTGGGCCCCAGCTCAAGACTTCCGAGGTACTTGACAAATCGATAAACGTGGATCTGACAAAAAGACATATAGATCTATACACAAACAATTAATAAAGTCCTATAAAAATGGCTGACTGAAGCAGATAGCCGGTTTAACAAAATCAATGTGAAAGGATTTGGCTGGACTGTACATTGCATTTAAGTACAAATCATACAGGAAAAGCATATAACATTGTGATATTACAATAAATATAAACACCTTATTTAGGGAGGAGATAAAACCCATTTATTCAGGTAAACATTAAATATTTTGCAAAAACCATTGCAGCACACTTGACCAAAACCATATCAAGAAATGCCATCTTTCTTTCCTTTTCTCTAGTCTTGTTTTGCCTCACATTGTCAGGATAAGAAAAGATTTCTAGAACAAGCTTTTGTGTGCGCTTCATGAAGTGTTTTTCGTCCCCTCTGTTATCTCTGAGGTTCACCTTTTGTGCGGACAGCCTTTTTCTTTGTGTCCACTGTATCGGGGTAACATTGCTCTTTGAGGTGAACTGTCTGTTGACAATTTGCTTATGTGCTTGAACCATTTAATTTGTAGTTTCTTGACAAAGTTCAGTACTGATGTTGTACCCACTTTTTTCTGATGTCTTCATTTCTAACCCGGTCTCTTCTTGTTACTCCCAGCATTCTTCTTAGACACTTCATCTCTGTTGTGACTAGTTTTCTTTTATCATTTGAAGTCAGCGTCCAGGTTTAGCATTGATAGCATAATCACATCTCATCAAATAGCTTGTCCTGATCAGAACTTTTCCACCCCAACAGTCCTTCCTGAATTTCTTTCTCTCATAGGCCAGATAACTACGCAGCCGTCATGTTCAAACCATCCATCTTCTCCGTGGTCTTCCTCTCTTTGCCGGTATGCCTCCTTCCATGATGGTCTTCCCCAGCCCTTCATGTCTTTTTATATGTCCAAAATATCTCAATTTTCTCTTTCTTATTTGTGCCATCAGCCAGTTTTCTTTGATTTTGAGTTCTTTCTGGATAGATCTATTTGTTATCTTCTCTGTCAAGGTATACAAGATCTCTTCAGTAACACTTATATTCAAATATATATTATTCATATATATATTATAATATATATATAAATATATATTCACATTTATGTTTTTCCACTGCTTTATCACATCTAGAAATGTTATTATGATAAAATTTAATGGTAATGCAAATAGAAGACTGAAATATTCAGAAAACAATCATACAAATTTAACTGTAAAAACATTACATATTACCAAATACCAGCGTAATTTTATTAATTAACACAACAGTAAAGATACACAGCTAAACTCTGTTATTTCTGGCCCTGGTAGTCCTCAACTCCTTCACCCTTCTAAGTCAATATACTGGCTCTCTGTATTGTAACTCTTTCCATGCGGAATTATTTCCTCAATTTTTAAACAGTTAATTCAAGGGAGGTTAAAAAAACCGATCCCAACTACTCGTCAATAAATAAATATATATATAATATTATATACTAAATTGAAGAAAACTGGACAACCCAATAGAATAACAAGGTTGAAAGTAGTATAAGTAAAACAGTAGAAGTAAAACTAGAAAGACTTCTTATAAAGGAAGCAACTCTATAGCACAGTGTGCGCTAATAGCGTGCAACAGACTTCCAACGTGGACGCAGCGTGCGGCTAAAAGCATGGAAAGAGTTAAGATAAAACCAATATATGGGCTTTTTCAGAATGCATTACGAAACATATATGAGCCAGAGATTGAAAAATAAATGTAGCAGTGAAAGGGTTAATCAAGGGGGAAAATTACCGCATTGAGTAAGATATGCAAGTTCAGAAACATGGAGGACAACAAAAGAAACCACCAAAAACTACAGACCTTCAAAAATGGAGGCTTACATAGAATAGAGGAACTGAGATGTTATGATAAGATTATGAACGATGAACTCGGAGAAAGAACTAAGCAGGTACCAGTGGAGATAGAGCTAGGAAGAGATGTTTGATGGATAAGACACACATTGAGAAGATCGGCGGAAGCATTGTAAGACAGGCACTATTTTGGAACCCGCAGAGAAAAGAGGAGTAGAGGAAGCCTAGACATACCTGGAGAAGAGAGTTCGAGACTAATATGAAAAGGATAGGTAAAACATGGACAGAATTGGAAGGGATGGCAAGAGAGAGGAAGAGCTGGAACAAGTTTGTTGAAGGAAGACCTGTGCTCCGTTGGGACTTGAAAAGTGAAGAAGAAGAAGAAATGGTTAACATAACAAATGTTCAACCTTCAAAAAATATATACAATATAAAACATCTTAAAGTAATATAATGGAAGAATACTTAAAATTTTTTTGCATCACAGCAACAGCACATCTGTAACAATGAAAATTATGGCATATCTTTTACAGGACATCCAAATCAACCACAATAAACGAGTTATTGATTTTCTAGGCACTATTTATACATTCAGTAGTTTGCCATTGCTTTCTGAATGGTGTGGTCTATTTTCAATTTTAAAATTCACTGGAACAGAAATTTGCTTCAAACTTTCTCCCAAACAGATTTGTTCTGTAACAATATCTGAAAGAAATAACTGATGGAAATATGTTACATAAATTTGTAAATAATATTGCCATTTCTGTTCTTATAGATTTTATAGGGAAATATACAATACAACGAATTCAGAAAGTAATAAAATCAGAGAAATGTCTGTCAACCACTAGTGACAACTATTATAGAAGAGAAGATGGAGATATTTGGACACCCTTTAGGAATGATCATGATATCAAAGCGGGTATTGAAGTGGAATGAAAGGGGTTAAAAAGAGAGTACTCCTAGGGACCAAACGAACTTTGTGAAGGGAGACAAAATATCAGTCTCAGTTCCATGGAGATCAAAGCAGGTTCCCCAGGATAGAAGCTGTATGGAGAAATTGCTTGCGGGCCCCTATGTAACATATAACGTCAAGAGGAATTTTATTCTTTTTCGTTGTTCTGTATGACCAATTTTAATCACTCTTTGTGATATGTTTGATCTTTTTTGCCAAGACGTGTATACATTGCACATTGGTTTGTGGGCCCTAAGCGCATAACCATTATACGTTTAGGACATTGCATCCATTTCAGCCAAACCTCATGAAAGCACCTCTTATGACATTCGGGGCAGGTAGCAGTGGTTCTATTCTTACACCCAAATTTGGGCCCGGTAACCACTTTCGGACGTAGGTTTGTCAAAATAGAATGAAAAAAATGATGGAAAATTTTTGAAAGAAAGGGTTTCAAAGCCTGAAATAGTTACTCCCATCAGCACAAAGGAAGGATTTACTTTTGCTAAACAGAATTAAGACTTCAAATACTCGATATGAATCTTCTGAAATCATGCAGCAAAATAGTGTCAGAATCATAGCAACTGTATTAATCATGTCTTATATAGTGCATTACATTAATGATTCTATTTGTAGCAAACAGGTTTCTTGTTTATAAATTCTCCAAGCAGACAGGCTTGCATCAAAGATGATTGTTGTAAGTTTAGGATGTAAAGGGGATGTTCTGGTGACCTACTGTTGGATGAGGACACTAAAATTTACGTTTAATCAATCCAGCGATTTACTGAGTTTTGAACTACATATTGCACAAGTAAAGCTGGATGCTTGAGGGGCAGAGAGAGGAGTGTGTTTAGCCAGCAAGGCACAGGAACTATCAGTATCGTCCCTTCAGCATCTGTTGGGAAGATTGAGCACCTATAGGTCTGCCTGGAGTGCTGAGACGTTAGTTCAGTAACCAAATTCTCCAGAAATTCAATAAACTTCATCAGTCTGTCAAGATGCATCCTCGTTTGAGCTGAAAGCAAACAGAATCAAAATAAAATCAGTTAAAGATTATTTCTTATAATTTGTAAAAGATTTGAAGACTTCTGCATTCTCACTAGAATGGGATTTCGGATTCTCTAATAAAGGCCACTGTCTGCCTCAGATTGTCAGCCATGCCATACAGTTTGTCTTGGCAGCTGGTGAGTGGGCTACCTCTTTCTTCTCAGATCTACATACTGGGCAGTTCTGTAGGATATGCTCTGTTTTATACTTGCCTGGGCACAAGTCTTGGTGCCTATCTTGAATTCAGTGTTACCAAAGGGGGTGTCTCATTCTGTTTGTGACCCGTCAGAGGGTGAAGTATGACAGTCTGGTCCTTCTGGACAGTTGGTAATTTTCCATCATTCTTGTTGTGTTGATTTGAAGACACAAAGTCAGAATTAAGCAAAAATGTTTGCTGTTTGTCTAATTACAATTTAGAAAGTATAATTTTCTTCTTCTTTTGCAGTCACACTTTTACTGTGTTGTTGCCCAGTGTCGTGGTTTTTTGTCTTGTGCTGCTCTAGTGGCTGGTGATAAATATTTTTGCTTTTGACAGGATTCTGCTATCCACCTATCCATCATTTTCCCTGGTCTTCCTCTCACCTTCTTTCCTGATGTTCTTTGTCCAAATCACTATCTTCAAATCTGTTTTGCATATTGCTGATTCTCCTGTGTTGTTCTACTTCTGCCTGCATTGCTATAGTGTGTTTGTTTTGGCGAGATGATACAGCATTTTACTTTAGTTTTCAGAAAGTATAATTGTTTTTCGTCCGTGTGGTGCTGGGGCATAAGGAAGCAAAAAATGTCCCTCGACCTACAAGGCATGTCCTAGAGGCAGCGGATGTAGGACCTGGGGAAGGTACCTAGTATATAAAACGCAGAAATCGGATGTGCTGGTCACTTGTATTTACAAAACTGGCACAACCACAAATCGCTCTTAGGCTGAGATCACATACAAATCACACAGAGTGGTTAACAAGTGGTGATATGAAGCATTCGAAGAAAAGCATAATTGTTTTTAAAATAGTGACACATTTATTCAAACCTGTTAGAACATTCTGAGCAAAATCCTTTTTATAACTGATGTTGAATAGTGAAGCCAAGTTGGTGAGACAGAGCATATATGGGGCTGCCCCGAGAACTATGACATCAGTTCAGTCCTTCCTTCCTTTGTTTTTCTTGAAATTTGTCTATATATTCAATGTTGTCTCTTGTTTAAACTTCACTGTCTTTTGTAGCTCACACAGAGGTCTGTGTAGTTTATGTTGAGAGTTGTTTCTGTGGCCAGTGAGTTTGACTCAGTATATCATATGAAGTATGTACTTTGTAGTCTGTTGTGCCTGCCCCAATCTTGAATTTTTATACATGTGGCTAAGAGTCAATTTTGTCCTGTTCTAAGGCGCAGAATGACAATTTGTTCTAATCTGCTCATATTATATTGGTTGTTTTGTGTTAGTGTTGGTGGGTTTTTGATTGATTTATCATCCTTATCTTTTGTGGTAGGTAACTGACAAAAGGGGGAAATATTTAGGTCATGTTCTTAGAGCAGGCGAAAAGAGACTAAATCGACAAGTCATTATGTGGTCACCAATTGGGAAAAGAAAACGTGGAAGACCAAAGACCACTCTTGAAGAACCATCCAACAAGAAAGTAAACTATTGGGATGTAAAACCATACAAAATCTCCAACTGCTAGCAAAGAACCGTATCACATGGAGATCTAAAACCTCTGCCTATGTGCCGCCTTTGGCTCGAAAAGGGAAAAAACTAACTAACTAACTTCTGCACATCCTGTTGTTCTCCTGCAGCACCTTCCTTTGGGCCCGTCAGTCTGCTGTTTCATTTCCTGGTATTCCCCCGTGAGAAGGTATCCATTGCAAGTTGACCTTGCACTGCTTGCACAGTTTAGACAGTAGGGTCTATAGATCTGGCATTGGTTCTGTAACTAATAAACAATTTAAATTTTAAAAATTCTATCTCAGATTAGTTGATTTATCAGTTTGAGTGGGGGGGAGTATGTACCTCATAAAAGTGCCCATCTACCCACACCCTTTTTGTGGATAGTCATGATCCTACTAGGTTCCCTTTCTCAAAATGTTGGTCCCCTAACCCGGCAAACGGCTTTAAACATGAGTGAATAGTCATGATCCTTCCGTTTCCATCTTCTAACTTGCCCTGAAGTTAAAAACCCTCCAACTACAATAAATTAGACTAATGTGGAGGGTTGGTTTTGGGTTTCTAAACTGCGTCATTGCACTCCGGGCAGACCCAAAGGGGTGTTTCCCCCCAAAAGATTCCCCAAAGTATGCATCTGATAGTTCCTGTGGCCCCTGATTAAACACACCTCTCCTCTGCCTCTCAGGCATTCAGTTCAACGAAAAACGGATAACTCCAAACTGCTTAAATGACGATCAATTCAACATCGATTTTAGTGTCCCCATCCAACAGACAGTTGCGAAGAGACCCCCAAAAATATCCCCCCTTTTCCTCTTCAACTCCCAACAATCGATGCTGTTGATGCAAGCCTGTCCGCTCCCTCATTACCGCGAGGGGGGATCAAATTTAAAAAATTAGAAAAAATTTAATTACTTGGGGGCATATTACAAAAAAAAGACTTGACAAAGAAATAGAAGCTGGGTTCAAGGCAAATACTTCCCTAGCACAACTAACCCCACTTCTCAGACATCTAAACATCTACCTGCCAGCTGAACAACAAATTATCAAAAGCATCCATCTTCTTTCTTACTTTATGCTACCAGTACCAAACATGGACAATGAATACAGGAACCAGAAAATAACCATATAGAAGACTCCAAAAGATTACCAACAACACAAGAAGAACAGAATCACAAGTAAAAGCATCAGAGAAGAGGTTGGAACACGACCCTGCTTCAAATGCATCGAAAAATATAATTAAATGGGTTTGACCAAATAGTAAGAATGCAGCCAAACCACACTGTCTATAAGTCCTTCTACAGGGTAAAAAGTGAGATGAAGATTATACCAAAAGAAGCAGAAATTCTAATCATGACATCCAAGAAAAGTATACAAATACAGAAGACCACTACACGGGGTTTTACAACCTGGTAGCATTTTCAACACAATCTTTCTCCCCATATTATGCTATCAGTGCCAAACCTGGACGCTGACATCAAATGATGAAGAAAACTAGTCACAACAGAGATGAAATATCTACGAGAATGCTGGGAGTATCAAAAGAGACCAGTTTTAAAATGAAAACATCATACAAAATTGGGTACAACATCTAGTACTGAACTTCATCAGGAACAACAAATTAAATGGTTGACCATTGGGCAGATTACCAACATACGTGCCTCAAAGGAAAGTTACTCCAATATGGTGGATACAAAGCAAGGCATTCCGCAAAATGTGAACCTAAAAGATAATAGAGGCAATGATAAACATTGTTTATGAAGCCCAAACAAAGTCTTTTTGTATAAATCTCTAATTATTCTGACACTATCAGGTAAAACAGGATTTGAGAGAAGAAAGAAGAAGCTATGTGATTGTGCAAGAAGAAGAAGGAACATGACATCATATAATCCTAACAGTCAATAGGAAAACTCACTGGCCCTACGAAACAATGCTCGACAGAAAACTACACGGACCTCTGTGTGAGCTACAAAAACAGTGAAGTTCTACAAAAGACAACATTGAAAATATAGACATATTTCAAGCGAGCGAAAGGAAGGACTAACAGTCCGTCCATAAATACTCACTCAAACAAACTTGGATGTGTGTAGGAAACATGGTGGCTGTCATTGTGATTATGGCTGGCAGCTGCAAGCATTGCCAAATCTTGATGACTGAACTTATAGTCCTCAGTTGAATCTCCTAGAGTTTCATCAGAAGAATAATTAGAACAAGCAAAGTCCTTTTCATCCACTTCCATGAGGACTCCCGAGCGCTTATAGTGAAGGTGTAAGCTGAGATCTGTCTAGCTTCGGTCGGAACAGTGACAAGACATTTGTTTGTACCACAGCTTTCTTTTTAGTTTCAAAAAGTTGTTATTTGCACTGTACATCTTCAACCAACTTATGCCCGCACACAGAACTTCTTTCCCGATTTGGATCATTCTCTTCAATTATTGCATGCTTTTCTAAGGTTGTAAAGAACTCTGATAGAGTTTTAATGTCTAATGTTTTCATTGGAACATCTGCTGCCTCATCATCCTCTTCTTCATCCTTATCATGAAGTTTATCCCTTCCAGCTGAAATTTAAATCTTCCCTTGTCAATTCCTCTGGTATGAATCTAACGTTCTGACATCACTTTGATTCCTTCATAGAATCCCGCGTCTTGCGCTAAATTCACAATTTTCTGCTGTACAGTTTTCACTTCACTCACAAATCCTTGGAAATTACTCATATTTTGGTAATAGGTTTTCCAAACTCCATTCTTTGCTTTGAGTAATTTTGCACCAACTTGCAGCAATGTTCTCAATGGCCATTTTTATACTGTAATTCTTCCATAAATCTTGAACTGTTGGCTTGTTTTCTCCATCGGAGCAGAAAACAAGGTGACGCATGACAAGTGGATGTAGTAAGCTTTAAAAGTGATGTTACCCCCTGGTCCATGGGTTGGAGACTGGATGAGGTACTGGGGAGGTAAAACACTACCTTTATTTATCAGTAATCTTACATCTATACGATGGCGGGTGCATTTCGTGACTAGAAGTCTTTATTGTCAATCTTGTGTTTAGCAAAGTATGATAGGAAAAAGGTAACATATTTAAGTAATCTAAAAAACTTCTTTCTTACATGCTTTCTTTTAGAGCGCCAGATTCAGGAAGTGACTTACTCAAGCCTTTAAGTGTTTTAGGATGTTCAAAAAAATATACAAGAAGAGTTTAGTTTAGTCTCCATCAGGTTCCACCTAAAAGTGTTAGACGCTCATTTGATATTTTGAAACCTGGACTTGCCTTTTCTTCTCGGGTAATAAATGTTCGAGATGGCAATCTTTTCCAGTAAAGACCTATTTCATCAACATTGAAAATTTGCTTTGGTAAGAACCCTCCTTCTTCTCAAATTCTTTTGTAATTCTTGTGAAATGTTTTCTGTGTAGCATCATAATCTGTACTTGTTTTATCTTCTGCAATACGCATATTTGCAAATTTACAGTTCTTGAAACGTTCAAACCAGCCGTGACTTGCTTTGAATTCCATATCTTTGGTAGCAATAGTTCCTTCTTCTTCAGCCTCCTTCTTCAAATCTTCAAACAACGCAAGTGCTTGTTCTTGTATAATCTAAAACTCACGGAACATTTTGCTGGTTATTCTCTATCAGTGCGCTAACAAGCTTCTAATTTACCCCTTAGAAAATTCTTGATTTGGTTACACGTGTCAGTTTTAATCCACCAAAACTTTTCTGCCATTTTCAGTAATTTATCTTTCTGTTTATAAATCGTATGCACTGTGGACGAACAAATTCAATCTCCCCAAACGGTCTTCGATCGTTCACCACGTTCAATTCTTTTATCACTCAAGCTTTACAGCTAGTGATAGCGATTTCCTTAATTTCTTTGCTTTAGTTTTTCCTGTATCGGGTTTTTGCATGTTTTGATGACATTGTTCTACTTGTAATCTGATTGCCAGTCTTGAAATAATGGTGTTCGTTGAACAGAAGTATGTTAATCGAAGAAACTGCTGACCAGACTTACCTTACGAGAGGATGCGTGATTACAGAGAAATTGCTTCGTACTACGAGATTCATATCTTCGTTACATCCAAATTTCGTAAAACGAAGTGACGTAATGCGAGTCATTTTCATTTCTTGTTTAATATTTAATTAATATGTTTTTTAATTATGTAATATTTATATGCGACAAAATATACACGAAAGAGAAGAAATGATCATAAAACATTAATGGATACGAAATAGTTCACTCGTAATTGTTGCATATTTATTGAGAATTAATTATTAATTATTTTATTTGTCAATGAACTTTTTTTATAAACTATTTGCTTATTTATAGCCTACTTTGTTTTTATGTCCAACTTATTTCAGAATAACTGTGTGTGTGTGACTGATGTTCCTTCACATTTTGCCAGTTATTTCGGCTAAATTTCTTTTAACAATGCCTTTTACTTATTTCAGAAATCTCCATAGCGCTGGTGTTGAAGTCCCAATAGAGCCAGCCTACTAATCCTTCTAGCCAAACATGGATACCCGACTTTCCGAGTTGAAGGAGACAGTTGAGAACGTCTCTCTGATCTTCTGAAATTCTCTCGCTGATACTGTCGGCAAAAACTAATTAAGACTGAGACTGTATGTAATTATATTGATTCCACTAAGCTATTCCTTTTTTTTTTTAAATTTGTAACATTCAATTGTTTTGCTGAACATTCAGTTATTTGCCAAAATGTGAACCGATATTTTATCGGAACGTATTTACAAATCGAGTCTCTAATTAACTCATTTACAACCGTAAGCCGCTCAGATAGTCATATAATTCATTGTAATAATATTAACCTGTTCTAGCATCACCGTTTTTCTCTTCAAGCGATATAAAATTATGACATATCCTTTACAGAGCTTTGCCTTCAACCACAGTAAACGAGTCATCGATTTTCTAGGAACCACTTATACGTTCAGTAGTTTCTCATTGCTTTCTGAACGGTGAGTCTATTTTACAGTTCGTAACATTCACTCTAAACAAATTTTTTCAAATTGACTGCTTGAAGTTTGAAATCAGGCTCCCTCTTAAGCTACGAGCGCCACGATATACGATGTTGAGATATGTTTAAATTAAGAAAGATAACTTTAGTTTCTCGTATACCTGATAACTGAAAATGTGAACGGAATTTATTTCAGCCACATTGTATTTTTCAATTTGATAGTACTTGAAGCTTTGTATTATATATATATTTGTCCTTTGGCGCGTCGAGTGGGGGGTTCTCGAATTTCTATACGAAAAATACTAAGGGCTGTATTTCAATGCTGTTTTCGACAATATTTATTCTTTCCTACAGTTATATTCAACCAATTAAATAAGTGCAGTGCCTGCCGGCGTATGGGGATCGTGTCTCTCTACAATTATCGATCTCTCTCTCTCGATCTCTCTCCCTGGTGCTGTTATTCAGTTCCGACGTCGATCTCTTCTCGAACCACAATGTCAGACCCTCCAACGTCTTCTACCTCTGCCTTCAACGATCTCTCATTCCCTGTATTGTACCCTTTGTCACTAAAGGTTCCAGACGTCTTCTTCACATTATGCGAAGATATTAATTGCATGCTTCTTATTCTTTTGAATTAAGTTTCTTTGTGTGCAGACTTCTTTAAATCCTCATCAATTGTTTCTTCATAGTCAATTGATTTATATATTTCATAGCCGAGTAGTTACGGGCCCAAATTTGGGGTGTAAAGAATAGAACCACTCTTACAACACAAATGTCGTAAGAGCGTCTAAGGAGGTTTGGCTACAAATCAGATACTACATGTCTAAACGTGTAGAAGTCGATGCGTTTGAGGCCTACCAAACCAATGTGCAACGTATACACGTTCTTGGCAGATCAAATCATATCACAAAAGATGATCAAATTGGTCGTAAAGAACGAACGCAAAGAAGAAGATATATTTCATGCAAAAAATGTTAGAAAACGATGCGCCTTTCTCGACTTTCGTAAGGACTTACTTTTAGAACTTGCATGATGGCGATGATGGTATGCTGTTTGGCCTCTAGAGTCGCGTTTCCCAAAGTGGCGGTACCGCCTACAGCGGGCGCTGAAGCGTTCTTCTAAGAAGGGGAGCGATAGTGGGTTCAGAAGAATTTGGTGGTTGTTCCAGGCGATTAGGGGTTCGGTGGCTCCTTAGAAAGTAATCATATATATTTTAAAATAAATATTTTCGTGATTTTGCGATTGAATAATCATTTAAAATTTGAATTCTGCATTTAATTCATCTTATGCCCATCTTACAAGACCCATTTTCATCAATTTTCTTTTAATTTTATATAATCTTTTTTAAAAATTGCCCATATATGACGTTTTTATCAATTTTCTATTCAAGATAAAATGACATTATATATGTGTGTGTGGGGGCGTTGGTTACTGTTATAATGTAGGTGGGACAAAGTTTTGTTGTAAAAAGTGACGGGGCCGAAAAATTTTGGGGAATCATGTTCTAGAGGTAATTTTTGGGGAATCTATGCTCAAAGGGGAAAGGTTTGAAATCATCTCTAGAGGTAATGTTTGAAATCAACTTGGGTTGGTTTAAAATCTTGCTTTTGGTTTTTTGAGTTTTGTTAGAGAAATAGTTTGAGAATTTTGTCTGGGTAATGGAAATCTATCTCTGAGGTAATGTTGAGTCTATGCTCTAAATTATTTTGAAAATCTATTTTAGAGGTTTTTTAGAATCTTGCTCTAGATGTAATAGTTTGGGAATCTTTTGGGGTAATAGTTTGAGAATCTATGTTAAAGGGGAAATATTTTGAGAATCATCTCTAATAATAGTTTAAAATCTATTTTAAGGGAAAATTTTTGGGAATCTATGCTCTGGGAAATTTGGAAATCTATGTTCTAGGGGTTAGTTTAAATCTATGTTCAAAGGGGGTTATTTTGAGAATCTATTCTAGAGATAATAGTTTGAAATCATCAGGGTTGTTTGAAATCTTTTTCTGGGGTAATAGTTTGAGAATCTATTCTAAGGTAAAAATTCAACATTTTTTAAAAAAAAATAAGGACAAAACTTTATGGTTTTGGGTTTCCCCCTCTGTTTCTGAAACTCGCGATGGGAGCTCGTTCAAAACCCCAAAGGTCCGGGTTCCCCCCCACGGTGGCAAGTTGGAACAAATTCATTTCCGTGGGTTCTTAAAAAAAGTAAAAATGACCTCAGTTCGAAACTACAAACTCGAACGTATAAGTGGTGCCAAAAAATAAACACTAGTTTACGGGTTGTTACGCCCTAAAAGAATTTAGTATATATTATGGAACTGAAAAAAACTTTTGTTTGGGAAAACCGTAATTAAAAAGTACTTTTTTTAAAAAATTAAAAAAACAAGACAAAATACACAACTTTTCGAAACAAAGGCCTTTTCAACAAACGAACAAACAGGGTGAAAATTAAAATGAAACCAAATGGACGACCAAATAAAAACGTATCTAGAAAATCTGGAATAAAAACAAATAACAAAATAAATGTAAACAAAAACACAAAAAAACAAAAATAAAAAGGGAAAAAAACAATGAAACATCAAAATATATAACGAAACTAACATACCCCCATAGATTCAAAGCTGGGAAGAAAAAATCTAAAACATAAAGGGGGATAAAACATAATTGATTCCCCATATGATTACAAAGCATGGGAAAAAAAGACTAAACATAAAATTAATACGTTAGCCCGCGTGGCCCCAAGGGTCCATCGAAATCACCGATTCCCCAGAGAAATCGACCGTCATCCGGGAACTGATCGGATGGTTGGCCCCTGGACATCGTGACACCAAAAGGGCCAGTATCTTGAAATGGGTTACAGGGTCCAGGCATTGGCGTATGTCGCGAATTTTGGGGCCCGTCGGCCCCCTTCTTGCCTGTCTCCCGATATCCCTTTGTTACACCGCTTACGAAATGGCTGATAAGTCGGACTCGTAAACCCCCTCTCAAAAAAAACTTAAAAGGAAAATTTCAGTGCGTCTTTTCAATAAACACGTGTTCAACCCCACGGCCCCCTGGACGTCCCAAAATGGTCGGGATATTGGACTTGGCACTGTCCTTACCCTTTAAAGACTTCTGTCCCGTCTGTGCCCCAAAGGATTTTGGGGAAGACAGGGGGGTCTCGGATCTGATCAAAGGAGCAATGACAGTAAACATTTTCACCAGGGAACATGGGTGGGAAAGTTAAGTAATTTTACTCTTCAGAGTTGTAGCCCCTATGCGGGCTGGAAAGGGGCCTGCTGGGTGATTTTCGCTCAGCATAGCCGGACAAGCACCCTCTCGGGGATACGCCTCGAAAGAAAAAAAGCATCTCCGGGGCTCTCTCCAAGAAAATTCGTCCTCACCAAAAGGGGAGAAAGGGGTAAGGCTGCGGGAAACAAAAGTCACGACAAGTCTTGGCTATGCCATTATCTGTAAGCGGTGTAACAAAGGCTTATATCGGCGAGACAGGGAAGAGGCTCATGACCGATTCGCCCCCCGTGACATACGCCAATGCTCTTGACCCCCGTAGCCACCCATTTTTTGATACGGGGCCCTTTGGTGCTCACGTGTCCCGGTCACAGCCATCCGATCATGTTCCCCGGGTGATCGATCATTTTCCCCGGGGTCGGTTTATTTCTTTGTATGGGACCTTGCGACCCGCGGGGGCCCAAAGTTTTCATTCATGCTATATTTTTTTCCCATGCGTAAACTATGGGTATATTTGCTTATTCAAGTTAATATTTCTGATGTTTCATTGTTTCTTTTCCTTTCTTTTCGTTTTTATTTTTTTTTGTTCATTTATTTCTTATTCTTTTATTCAATTTTCAAAAACTTTGTTTTGGTCTCCCTTTTTGTTTCATTTTTTTGTCCTTTTTGTTCTTTGTGTAAAACCTTGTTGGTCAAACTTGCTTATTTTTCATTGTTTTTTTAATTTGTAAAACTACAGTACTTTTAATTTTCGTGTTTTTCCAATCAAATAGTTTTACTGCAGTTCCATATATATATACTTTTTTTTCTTGGAAAAATTTCATTTTATAGTTGGAAAATTATCATTTAAGGTTCTTTTTCCCTGTGCATTGACTTTCCCCCAAAATTTTAAATAGGCTAAAATTTTTTATTGTTTTGTTCCTTCTTTTCTATATTTGTTTTCCTATCATCCCAGAAAAATCCTTTTCAAAATAAAATCTGAGCTCTGGTGTTTAGTTTTAGGAACATCTTGTGTAGAAAACAAACAGTCAAGGGGAGTCTGTCAAAAAATGGTGCCGTGACGAAAAGAACCTTTTCTGTCCAAACCCAAAATAGATACATGCTTTCAGTTCTTCGGGTCGTCCATGAACATCGAACACTTCGTTCGTGCCAAAAACCTAAAACTGGAGAACCTGTGGCTTTTTTAGGGGGGTTACGGGCCCCTGGCGTTACCCTCGTCAATCCCAAATACGCTGGGCAGGGGGACTATACGTTGTACATCCCAAAAAAAAACACACCTCTCCACGCCATTTGGTGATTTCTGCCAATTTCCTCTAACAAAGCACAACCGAAGTGCCAAAAAAATCCTCCCCCGTGTCGGGGGTTTCATCTAATGGATCTAGGCTTTACATTCTCTTTCCCCCAAGTTTGTTTTCCCCTGACTCCTTTCATTTTCAATGTAAAATGTTTTTCCAGTATACTGGTTTCGTATTAAAAAAACAATGACCATTATACCGGCTCTGAAGGGTGGGGGTTAAACCTCTGTTCGTTCGTATTTAACGTCTACCTCTCTCTCCCTCCTCTTCTTCTGTCTATGTTTTCCTTGTTC
>JADZMA010000262.1:0-39101 GCA_020796225.1 Arion vulgaris
TTTTTAGGTCGGTTATTTATACTTTATTTTACTTAGTTTACATGAGTTAATTTTGAAATAAATTTTTTTTGTTAGGTTCTTCTTTACAATTTGATCATTCTTATTGTGATATAATTGATCTTTGACAAAACGACTAAAACTTGTTCCCGTTAGGACCTGCTAGTGTAGGACAGGCTATTCTGAAGAACTGTTCCTACCTAAGAAATAAATATAAAACACTGGATTTTCACCCTTTTGAACCTGCTATACCACTGAAAGTTATCCTTGGATGTAAATCTGCTATACCACTGAAACAATGGTCATATCCTTAAATGTGAAATCTGTTATACCACTGAAACAATTGTCATATCCTAGGATCATGCTGGGTTTTTCCCAGGAAAGTCATCCTGCACCTTTCTGTTTCTATATTTTTTCCCCAGAGACCTTGCAGTAGCTACAAAGTTTGTGCTTTGTGCAATACTCTCGGCAGATTTAGTACCATTTCTGCGCGAGGACTGGCCATATGGGAAAAAACCCCGTGAATAAGTCAATCCTTGTTTTTAGTCCTTAGATAAGTTACATAGTGCCCTGGGGATGTCTGCCCCAGATTTGACCCTCGGTTTACCCAAAGCTTTCCCCATAAAAGGGTTGTAACTGCAAGGTTTGAAATATAAGTTTTTTCCTAGATGACATTTCTTACCAGATGATAAAACCACATCTATCAAACTCTTGGTTTGGGAGCACCTTTTCAGGCATTGAACCGGGATCTATCTGAAGTTTTATTTTTAAAGCATTTTTTTTTTGCCAGACAAAGAACACGTCTATCTGAAGATTTTTGGTTTAGGCATCCCCTTGACAATAGAATCACATCTGTTTGAAGCATTTTGATTTAAGGGTTTCCCTTTTTGAAAAACAATAGAATCACATCTATTGGAAAAGTTTAAATAATTCCACCAAATAGCTGCAATTGAACTTTATGTAAAAATGATTTATTATAATTCTTTTTTGTATAAATATGATATTATTGAAGAATCATAGTAATAATTATTAGTAATATTTTTTGTATTTTCTTTTCTTTCATTGTAGACAAATGGTGATATAGGAAGGTGTGCTATGAAGAATTTTTAGACTACATCCGAAGGGCATCATCTGACAGTTTAACTAGATGGGAAATTGTTGATCTTTAGAAAAAGGCAAGAACTTCCAGCTGCGAAGGGATCATCTACTTTTAAACCCTGCCAAAGACATAATGTTAAACCAAAGGAAAGTATTGTGGACAGAAGCAGAAAGACAAGATGCAATCAAGGAATCACATGGAGGTAACAGCTCTCATATTATCTTATTATTTGGTCTCATTACTTGATCTCATTCTTCTTCATCTTTTTTAACTCTAGCGGAAATGGGTCTTCAACAAACTTCTTCTCTCTTCCTCTCTCTTCCATCCCTTCCAATTCTTCCATGTTTTACCTATCCTTTTAATATCAGCCTCCGCTCTCTTCTCCAGGTCTGTCTAGGCTTTCCCTACTCCTCTTTCCCTGCGGGTTCTAAAACAGTGCCTGTCTTAATGTTTCCCGGTTGGTCTTCTAAATGTATGTCCTATCCATCAGCATCTCTTCCTAAAGCTCTTTCTCCACTGGTACCTGTTTAGTTCTTTCACTGAGTTCCTTGTTTGTAATCTTATCATACCATCTCAGTTCCTCTATTCTCAGAAACATCCATTATGAGGTCTTGTTTTCTGGGGGTTTTCTTTTGTTCTTCATGTTTCGACCATAGAACAGCATGACTTCACATTTGATTGAAATATTCTCAACTTTTGTTTGGTTTGATCTCCTTGACTTATATCTTACTCAATGCAATAAAGTTTCCCTTGCTTTGTATTCTTATCTTGACATCTGTGTTTGTTCCTCCTTCTGTGTCTGTTGCTACCAAGTATGTGTGATTCTACATCTTGTAGGCTTTTTCCCTCAGTATAATCTGGTTTACATTTACAGCATTTATTCTCTGACTTGGTCTTTCCTGTGTATTTCAAACCTAGTCTGAGACTTATTGTTTGGGTATTCATTTTATCTTTAATCTTTACGTGATTGTGGGACAGCAATGCAGATCGTCTAAAATCCAGGTCTCTAGTTGTTTCATAAGTGTCCATTGTATTCCCCATCTGTTATCTGTTGTTGTTGATTTCATGATCCAATCTATGCCGCAAGAACAAATGGTGATAAAGCACCCTGTCTCATCCGTTCATATCTCAAAGGCTCCGTCAATTACCTTCAACTTTATCTCATTACCGTGTTGTAATATCTATTACTTGATGTTTAATAACTCATTACTTGATGTTGTAATATCTCATTACTTGTTGTTTAATATCTATTCTTGATTTGTAATATCTCATATGATTTGTAATATCTCATTACTTGATGTTGTAATATCTCATTACTTGATGTTGTAATATCTCATTACTTGATGTTGTAATATCTCATTACTTGATGTTGTAATATTTATAACTTGGTAATTGTTGTAATATCGCAATTAGTATAATAATATCACGCATTTAAAAGTTTCTTGAAGTACTAGCCCTTACAACCTTTATATTTAGCTACGTAATAACAAAATGTAGTTTTCATTGGCCTCTTTGTCTCCCGGAGACAATAGGTCTTCATCACATAGTAAAGGGTCTAGCTGAATCCTTTTTCTTGTGGCTGGCCAAGGGCCTATTCTGGAGTGGCAATCCTTGCTAGTACTTGCCACAGTTTCTGAGGTAAAAATGGATGTTCTCTCTACTCTCGCCTCTTTTTCCTCCACATGTGATGTTTTCTTCTTTCTTTTTGAGCCCCCTCACGCGTTTCCATCCTTGCCTGTCTCTAGCCAGCCACTCCAGTGTTCTTTGTCTATCCATGAAGTTAGATCACGTTTTCAGTTGTCAAAAAATGTAATAATGGGCGCCAATGCTGTGACCTCTCCGTGCGCATGCTCACGATCTGTAGTTTAAAAAAATGACAATACACAGAACGTCTAATTGATTTTACTAACCTTTACTTTTGGGAAACTTTATTTCTTAATGGATCAAATGCCCGCTCAGACAGTAATGATGGACTTTCTCAAGAAGCACTTCTTCTGGGAGGCATGGCTGAAGATGTTGAACAGTTTCTGGTTTCTTTTTGTCAATCTAAACTTACAACAGATAAAAATAAGATGAAACAGAAAAGGGGAAACCGTTATTAGAAGCCAAGATTAAAGTTTTCAAGATTATTTTGCCCGGGAGGTTAAATTTTTAAAATAACATCGTCCATTTTGTAAGTGTTTGGATGACGACTCAATATTCATTAGAAGAAATGACCATTTAATATATATCTTTATCATTTTAAGGAAGACTGCAGTAAACTTGTAGCAATGTTGGTATAGGGGGAAAACTCAGTTTAAAACTATGTAAATGTTGATATATGGAAGATAGTAAAAACTATGTGCAATTTGATAAAAAAAGACTCAGAAAAACATGGAATGTTGGTATGGGGAAGACCAGTAAAACTTAAAATTTTGGTAAAAAAGGAAGACTGCGTAAACATGTAGCAATGTTGGTAAAAAGGGAAGACTGCAGTAAAACTTGTAAATTTGGTATGGGGAAACTGATAAAACTATGTGAATTTTGGATATAAGAAAACTGCGTAAACTTTTAAATGTTGAAAAAGAAGCTGCAGAAAAACTATGTAGAATTTGTTTGGGGGAAGCTGCAGAAAAATTTTAAGGGCAAAACATAAAAAAAAAGTCTGTAGTTTAAAAAGTCTGTCTTTTCAAATCAATATGGCACACATTTTTTTAAAAACCCCCAGAGGCGCGAGGGGAATTGATCAACAAATAACATGGTCAGGTTTAGACCCTAAAAAAACAAAAGAAACCGGGACTCAACCGCCTGGTCCCGCGCAATGGCCTGCAATGGCGTTTTTACGAACACAAAAGAGCCATTCAAAAAAAAGACTCCGGGGTGTTTTTTTTCACCCCTTTGTTTTTTAACTGAACGAAAATCTGGTAGGTTGTTCCAACGTCTACAAACCTCTATAACTTTTTTCATATTTGAGAAAATCAATAACAATATGGGCCGTTTTACTGAAAGGTTTTCCCAGTGGTTGGGGGCAAATTTGGGGTGTAAAAAAAAACCACTTTCCCCTCGATTGGGTAAGGAGGTTTGCTAAAATGGATCATGTCCTAAGCGTTTGAAGTCTATGAAAGGACCACCAAAAAATTTTAAACTTTTAAAATTCTGAGATCAAACATATCACAAGAGGTTAAAATTTGGGTAAAAAAAGAATAACACAAAAAAAAAAAGAAAAGAAGAAGACAGAAGGCTTTTCAAAAAAAGGATACAAGTAAAAAATTCCTTCAAATATGACACCAGCTTAGAATCAAACAAAAATTTTTAAAAGGGCCCTAAAAATTGTCTTTTATTCTCTCTTTTTTTTCTTGTTCTTTTGTCAATTTGTCCTCTTTGTTTTTAAATTTTTGCCGAATATTCGTTCCCATTTTTTCCCCCCTAAGCATGATTTCCATGTTTGGACGTGCATCTTTTAAAACCTCAATGCCTCTTCTTTTCGTGGCGAAACGTATTCTATTCTTTAACCCCCCTAAACATTTCCCGATTTATTAAAAAATTACCATTTAAAAAGGGGGGAAAAATGGAATGTTTGAAGAAGAAAAAGGTACCATACTACTTTTCCGGGTTTTGTGAGGAAATTGGGTTCCAATTCTCAGTGGTATGTTTTTCACCCTTTGGATCTCGGTCGACCGGCCACAACTGGATCCCTGGAAAAAAAAGGTGGTTGGCATGATTTGACCAAACCCATCTTCCAAAATCTTTTAAAAAAAAGGGACTAAACCTGTTTTTCCCTTTAAAAAAAGATGAACCTAAAACTATTGTTGGCAAAACCGTTCAAAGTCGATTTTTATACAGAAACAATGACAAATACAGAAACGTTTGAAAAAAGGCCTTCAACAAACAAACAACAGGATGAAAAATTTTAAAAAAACTGGTGAAAAAAACAAACACATTTTTAAATTTGTCACCCCTTGTTGTTTCTAAAAAAGGGTGGAAAGTTTTCATTTTTCATTTTTTTTTTAAAAAATACATTACTTTATTCCCAAAACCTTATGGTATGAAAAGTGTTGTTCTCCTTACTATTACTACTTCTTTGAATGTCCATATTTTAGAAAGTTTTTATATTCCCCTCCTTCGAAACAGATTTGGCCCCTGTTCAACAAATTTAAAAATTGGGTTTTTCCCGTCCCTGAAAAGCGGCCATGGGGGGGAAAATCTGCCATTTTTTGGGGGCCCGAAAGGGGGAGACCCCGATAAAGAAAAGGGAAACTGTATGGAAACTCCCAAAAAAACACATATTCAGAAAGTTTGGTTCATCCCTCTGGGGATCGGGGAAAATGTCCCTATTTACCCTTGGTAATCCCCTTTTTGATCTTTATGATCTGAGCCCAAAGCATTGATTTTGTCCCCTTAAAAACCTCTATCGGCACATCCCATTTCTGTGGGGCCTTTTTTTTTACTGGGTACTTCGGGGTCTGACTCAGTGCCTCTTATAACATGCCTTGTGGAAAAGTGACTATTCTTTTCTCCCCCTTTCAAACCCGGCAACCCCCGGGGTTACCCAAACTTCTTTTTCCCAAAATTCATTGTTTCAACTTATTCTCCACTTATATTTTTACATTTTCTTCAACTCTCCCATAGGGCATTATCCCCCCCGACCCACTATCTAGTTTTACAGTATTTTTTTTCCTCCCCTCTTTCTTCTCTCATTGGTTTTAGTCAAATACATATCTGATTTTTTGTTTAGGTTATCTTCAAAATTTCTCTCTTCCCTAGTCATATTAATTTCTTCCCATTCTCTTCCATAATTTTATTTTTTTATCATTTTCCATCTGATGAATATAATTTCTATTCATTAAATTCAAAAGCCAGTATTTCATTAAAACTTTCTTTTTTTCCAAAATATTCGAAAAAAAATCATTGGGTTCCCTGTTTCCCAAAAAAATTTTTATTTCTAACTATAATATCGAATTGTTCATCTAAACATTATTATGTTTATTTATATTTAAATATACTTTTAATTTTTAAAATACAATGTAAGTTTAAATGGTCTGAGCTCCCGGGTAAAGCTCGTCCAAAAAAATTGGTTCCTCCTGGGAAAATTTGGGGTCAATTTGTTTCTGTGGTATTTTAAAATTTTAAAAATAGACTCCTTCAAGCGTTGGAAACTCTGAACATATAGGTGGTCCTGAAAAAACAAACTCACTGTGGGTTTTCTCGTCCTTAAAAGGATATCTCATTTTTATTTTCTTGTTTTAAAAACTGATACTTATAGAAATGCTTTTGTATATAAAGCTGTATTGTCTGAAAACTGATATAAAGGTAACCCCGTACTGGGGATTGAACTTCGTCCTAAAGAACCTAAAAAATAACAAATCAAAAGGTTTTTCAAAATACTCCATGTCAAACAAACAATAACAGCAGCTAAGGGGTAAAACATGAAAAAAGAATGAATTTTTCTTAGAGCTGCAGGTGTGACAATGAGACAAAATTAAAATGAAGAAAAAAGAAGACTGCATGTGAAAAAAGTTCAATTCATAAAAAAACAGATTAAATGGTTTGGACACCCACAGAATGCCTGGTATCATCTACAGAGAGTCACACAGAAAAAAATATAACGTGTACAGAGCAAGGGAAAAATGAAAAATGGGCGATTTCAAAAACAATAACACAAAAAAACATCATCAAAATGCTGTAAAAAAGCACCCCCAAGATCCTTTTTTTTTTTTTTTTTCTTTGTCCTTTCAACTCAGGCAGTTTCATCTCTGAAAAGATTTTTTTCGTGAAAATCCTTTTCCAATTTCTTTCAAAGGGGGGGTAATTGTAAATCTTTCCCGGGGGCCGTTGCTCCCAATTTCTTTGTAATTACCCTAACAGGCAGATTTTCTCCGACCAAGTACTCCCTTTCGTCCTGGTGAGACCCGGAGACTCGAACAAATGCCCCGGGCAGAGGTTGAACCCGAGCTTGGGGGGGCTCACAGCTACAAGGGTATATCAACTTCTACAGTCCCCACAAAATCTAAACCCCCCCCCCTTTCCCAACCCCTAAAAAAATGGTGGGAAAGAAAAAGAAGAAAAGTATTTGGATTTGCTATAAATGTGGGTACTTTTTTTTACTTCTATATTGGGGGAAATTTTATATCCCTTTACGGTTTGTGAACACTTTTAATGCTGTTGTCATTCTCTAACATTATTCGTTCTGTTTTTGCTTTCTGAACAGGTGGTCTTTTTTTTGAAAAATCACGGGGAAACAATTTCCCAAACTGTCAGGGTTCAAACTCAAGCTGGGGTTTGCCGGTCACTACCCCCTAATACCTACCCTATGTAGGTCATACATAAACAAAATTTTCAATCAAATGTCTTTCCATTTTTTATATCTACTGTCATTTTGATCTTTTTTTATTTGGAAATTTCTTGTTTGGTTTTTCTTGTTGGTTTTTTCCCGTTTGGTTTTCTTGTTTGGTATTTTTTTATTTTGGGTTTTTCTTCGTTTGGTAATTTTTTTTATTTGGTTTTCTTGGTTGGTCATTTCTTTGGTTGGTCTTTCTTTTTTTGGTATTTGTTCGGTTTCATTTCTTCAGTTTTTAATTTTTTCCCAGTTTGTAATTTCTTCAGTTTGGTTTTCTTCGTTTGGGTAATTTCTTCAGTTTTAATTTCTTCAGTTTTAATTTCTTGGTTTGGTCATTTCTTCGTTTTTCTTTCTTCATTTTGGGTATTTTTTAGTTTGGTCATTTTCTTTTTTGGTCATTTCTTCAGTTGGTTTTCTTCTTTTGGTCTTTTTCTTTTTTTGGTCATTTCTTTTTTGGTATTTCTTCATTTTTGGTCTTTTCTTTTTTGGTCATTTCTTGTTTGGTCATTTCTTTGTTTGGTTTTTCTTTGTTTGTTTTCTTAGTTTGGTCATTTTTTTAGTTTGGTCTTTTCTTAGTTTGGTCATTTCTTGTTTGGGGTATTTTTTCCCATTTTTGATTTTCTTTTTTTGGTCTTTTTCCATTTTGGTCTTTCTTGTTTGGTCATTTCTTTTTTTTGGTCATTTCTTAGTTTTTCTTTTGATATATTTTTTTAAAAATTATGGTTATTTATTTATCTAATCAGTAATAACTTCTTAAATATCGGTCATTGTGTTTTAACTTGAATCAAAAATTATATATTATTATTATATATATATATTATTTATATACATATTTTTAAATTTTTTCTGATTTTTTTGGCTTTTTTTAAAAGATATAAACCCCCAAGGGTCTTGTGCTAGGGAAAGTCCAGACCTTAAATAATTTTCCCTCCACGTCTCTTGCCAAAACCCCAGCAGAATGCCTTTTATTCATATCCCCTACAAGTAAAGATGTCATGGTTTTCCAAAAGTTTATCACAAACCAGTTTCTAGTTCAACCCTTTAAACAAACCAGTAAGAAAAGGGTCGTAACTTTTCGTTTGTAATTTTTTTTAGATAGACTTTTGATGTTAAATCAATCTGGGAAAAGAACTTATAAAAAGAATTCTGTAAATAGCTGGTTGTAGTAATCTGTCTTGGTTTTGGGTTCCCCTAAACACGTCATTCCTCTGGGCAGACCCCAGGTCTCAGCCCCAACGATATAAAAGATACATACTGATGGTTCCGGGGCTCATTTTCACCCTTCCCTCCTCCCCCTCGGCATGTTCTATTGCCGGGGTCTAAACTCCCCTAAATCGCGGATCATTAACATCTTTTTATCCCATTCTAAGCAGTAAAAAGGGCAGACTCCCTTATCATCTTCCTCCCAACAATCGTGCAATTGATGAACCCTCCCACTCTCTATTCCAAAAACACCCTCCATGACAGTATATCCCAAAGCCTCTGGGGGTTTAAAAACTTTTTAAATGACATCCTCTAAAATTCCCTTCGGATCTTGGAACTCGACAAGTCAATCCCAAACTCCCCATAAATGAAGCCCCGGGTAAATGGAGGGCGCATTGGGCGTCAACCTCCCCCTATCAAGTTTGCCCGGGGAAACCCACCCCCGGAAAACCTATGGCTTCCCAAAGAACCCCCGCGGATCCCACGATGCCAACCCTTTGGGAATTAATCTTTTTGCTTTTCCAGTTGGTTGGTTCTCTTGGGCGCCTTTCCCCTCAGATTATCGCCCCATGGTTTGTCTTGGTGCTGGTGTAAGTGGGCCCTCTTTAAGTCTGCTGTGAGGCGTTCATATCATCTCAATGGTGCCGTCCCCCCGGGTTGGCTCATGAATCCCCAGCATCTCTGTCTTTGCCTTGGTTTTGCCCCTGCCGATTTAAAACCTTCCTTTTCTAAATTTTCCCCTCCCATCCCGGGTCTTCCTCTTGCTCTTCTCCCTCAATTTTCCCCCTCTATAAATGTTTTATATTTAAACCTTTTTTTTTTAAAATCACTTGTCTAAATTTTTTTTTTAATTTGTTTCTTCTCCTGTTTTCTAAATTGTTTTTGTCTTTTTTCCCCATGCTCTTTTCTTCTATACCCACATCAAAAATGTAATTCTGTCTTCTTCTTCTTGTCCTTTTCAGCCATACATTAATATGGGAATATATATGCAGATCATTTTTTTGCCTTTTGAAATTTTGTTTGGATTTATTTCTATCTTTAATTTTTCTTTGGCCCTTCTATTCTCTTTTTTAATTTCAGTTTCATCTCCCTCATCTTTATCTTGGAATAAGTACTTTTTACATTTTAATTTCCCTTTTTTTTATTCATTTGGTTTTTCCCTTTCCCTTTTATTACCAAGTTTTTTTTCTGTTTTAATTCTAATCCATTTCTTTAAATTTTAATTGGTCCACTAAATTTTTGTAGATCTTGTTCATTTTCTGCAAAAACTTGTTCTATATCTTGATTTTTATTTTCCTGATCTTGATCTGCATTCCCTCTATTGTTTTAAATTTTCTCTTTTAATGTTTAAAAAACGGGGAAATAGCATCCTTTTCTCCCCCTCTCTTTATTAGCTTCTGGAAAAATTTTTAATTTCTTTTGTTTTTTCAAAACCCCTTCCGCAGTTTTTTAGTAAAAAATTTTAAGTTGACATTCTTCTCGTGGCCCAAATCTCCATTCAGTTTGGGGGTGAAACCATCCCCTTCCTCATTGTGATGTTTCACCATGTTAGGGCCCTTTATCCGTTTTTTGCAAGCATTTGTTTTTTTAGCATTTAGTGGACACATATCCATTTTACCCAACCCCCTTGAATTTCCTCTTCACAGCAGGGGGTAACAATAGTTTTATTCTTTAACAAATTTGGGGGCCCGTGGGGTGGGCCTATATAATCTATCATTGAAAAAAGGAAAACAAAATATAAATAGATAAATAGATCAACGAAAAAAAATTGTTAAACTCTATATTTTCACAGTCCCCTTCTTGCTTTGGGTTTTATTTATTTACTGTTTTTTCAGTCCCAATTTAAAAAAATGCTGTGATTTCCTCCTGTTTCCCAAAAAAAGACACTGTATTAGCTTGGGTAGTATGTTGGAAAAGGGAGGAAAGGGGAATGGCCCTAAAACCATCTAATCAAGATATGAAGCCAATTGCCACGGGTAAGTTTTTTTTTTTTTAACAGTTTAAAAAAATATTTTCTTTCAAAATTTGTGGCCTTCACTGGACAACAAAACACACCTTTTTTTTTTTTTGGCCATCCTCTGTTTGTGTTCTCTGTGATTTTTCTTTCAGTTCTTTTCCCCCGTTCCCCCCATTGTTTTGGGTTTTTGTTTTTTTTCCTCTGGTGTCCATCTCAAAAAAGTTTTCTTGGGGGTTTGGGTCCCCATTGTATCAATTTAATCTATCTAAGCGCCCTTTTTTGTTGAGTCATATTCTCCTTTTTCAGTTTTTGGGTTGGGGTGCTTAAATCTTTTTTTTCTTGTTCAAACAGCCAATTTTAATTACTCTTTGTGATATGTTTGATCTTTGTAAAGGGGGTTTTAAATTAAAAGGTTTTGGGGGCCCCCAAGCGCTAACCAACACTTAGGACCTCATCGTTTCAAAACCTCCTTATGTCTCTTATACATGGGGTAAGTGGTTCTATTCTTTACACAAATTTGGGGGGTAATCACTCGGGGCATATTCAACAAGTCATTGCGACAAGTTTATGGAAGGTGAAAAAAAGAAATATCCGCTCCCCATTTATCTGTGGGAATGTAATTTTTTTTTTCTTAAACATCAAAATTCTCAAAAAAACAAAATTAAAAGGTTTATCCCATAGATTAAAAGAATGCCCAAGAAAATCAATGTTACTCCCCTGTGGATCAAATAAAAAACAGGCCCTCAAAAATGAACTTTGAATCGAACATGGCCTGTTTTGAATTTTAAAAAACCCCTTTTGAAATCTCCCAAAATAGACAAATTAGGGGGAGAAAAGAAAGAAAAAGGCATGAAAACCCTCAGGTTCTCCTTTTTCAATATTTCCGTTGGGGAATAGATATAAAATTTAACATCAGCTGGATTATTTAGTCATTCTGTGTTTTTGGTCTGATTTCCCTTCATCTGGGGGCATGAATGTCTTCAAAAATGTAAAAAATTTAGCCGGATAACCTAAACAAAGTAAAATTTTTGGGGGTTTCCCCCGTTCTCCCTTAAAAAATAACACCCGGGTTTCCCCTGGTAAAGTAAACCCAAAAAAAACTATCCAGTGGCAAACTTTGTCAAAAACGGTGGCCATACCCCTCGTAAGTACAGAGATAAGGGGGGTTCAATCGATCATAAAGGCCTCTTTGGATTCCACGATTTCCCAAAATTTGTAGTTTGATTTCAAACCCCTCTGCGGCCGGGGAGTCCCAGCGACCCAAAAATGACTCTCCCCGTGGAAAAATTTTGCAACCAACCCCTTTAAATACACAAAAAAGTTTTCGGGGTTTCTGAAAAAAAAACCGGGTACTCTCCCCTCATATGGGAGAAAGAGTGCATAATTCTTTGGGGTTGGACAAAAAATTGTGTTGGGTTCAGTCATAATAATAAACATTTCTATATAAAACTATCAATTTTTAAATTTCAAGATTAAAAATATTTCAAGCAAGAAGTTTTTTATAATTTTTTTTAAATTTGAATTCAGTGACAGTCTTTTTGTTTTTTTAAAATTTTTGACTTTCAGTTGCGGGGGTCATCAAAAGTAAGTTTGACGATTAAAGTTTGTCAAGTCTCGGGGAACAAAAATTTTTAAAAGGGTAGCTAATTTTTGAAATTCATATTTTAAAATCTGGGATGTCAACAGTGGTGACTAAGATGGTTGGGGTATGTGAAAGAAGGGAAACTTTGGCATCCAAAAAATTTCTTGAATTTTTGGAGGAAGAACCCCAAGGGCAGACCACTGTCAGATATAAAGATGTCTAAAGGTCTAAAGAAACCTTTTCTTGGTCCCCTAGGAAAAACAGCTAAAAAGTTTTTGGGGGCGTTTAAAAGGAGTCTTTTGAAAGAGCATGTAGGGCTGACGAAAAAAAACAAAATAAAGTTGTCCAGTAAAACCCAATTGACTGTCTAAAAAAAAAAGGATTTTTAAAAGAATTTATTTGATTTTTTCCAAGTTCTATCAAAATAAATATTTGTTTTCAATAAAAATTATTTTGGTTTAAATATAATTTTCCATCCTATTTTAGTGGGATTATCTTTTTTTTTACCCCTTCCCCAATGTTTTTTGTATCTTCGTTATTTTCTTGTTAAAGTCCCCTCCCCTATTCTTCTTTATGTTTTTTTTCCCTGATCTCTTTCTTTTTTTGTTTTCCTCATTCCCTCCTCTTTTTAAAACTTTGCTGTCATTTTTTTTTTAACATTCTTCTTCTTTTTTTTTCTCTGGACATGAAACAACTATTAATGGTTTTGGGAGCATTTTTAAAGCGGCAAAAAAATTCTCTTTTTTCTGGTCATCCCTTTTCCCCATAAATCCTTCATCGGGTTTTGGGGCGTTCCTTAAAGAATTCTCCTTCATGCTTTGTCGTGGCATTTCCTTAAGGAATGTCTTCATCCGCCCCCGAAACCCTTCAAAGGAGTAAAAACCTACACTTGGGGATTTCCTTCCCCCCCCGGTTGTTTGTTTAAGGTCCATTTTCAGGTCTCATGATGGTCTCGGGATAATTTAATATTTTCATATCCAATTACCCCCTTTAATTTGTTCCCTTTTTTCCTGATTTATTTTGGGGGCTTTTTTTGGTTGCTTTTTTTTGGTTATTCTTTTTGGAAAACCCCTGCAATGGGGGAATGCGGAAAGGGCCATTAAGGTCAAAACTTTTGATTCTAAACGACTTTGCTGGTTTTATTTTTTGTCAAAATTTTTCTTTGTTGCTCTGGTTATGCGACAATGCTGTGACTTTTAAATCTTTGCTTTTTGGTTTTTGGCTTTGTTTTTGTTTCAGAAAATGGGGGAAAAGGGGTTAAAAGGCGAAATCAATCTGCTTGATTATTTTTTAGTGCGGGCTGGTTTTTTATGATTGATGTTTACAAATTCAATTCAAGTGAAAAGTTTTGTTTGCTACTTCGGAAATTGTATTTTTTCGGTGAGGTTTCTTTTTTGTCTTGGGCTTTCACTGTTGCCGGGAAAATTTACTTTTGCATTTTGTTGATTTTTTGGGGAAAAAACAATTTGGGGGGACCCTTCATGAATTGGGAACCTTTATAATTTTTGACTATTTAAAATTGTTTTTTAAAGGTGTTGTTGTTTGAAATTTTAGTGTTTCTTTTTCTTGTTCTCTCAACCAAATCCCAAAAATAATTCTTATGTTCCTTTGAAATTTGGAAAAATCTTTTTTTTTTTGAAATATCAAAGAAAAATCAAATTTTTAATACAAATTTTTTAAAGTTTTTTGAAATTTTTAAGTTTTTTTTATTGTTCTGGGCGAATAGAACCAAAAAGGGGGAAGAGGGGACTGAGGGGAGGGCCTAGGAAAATACCTGTAAATAAAGCATCGAAATAATGGACGGCCTTTGAGGGAAAAACTCACAACATACAATCCTCCTAGGCTGGGATCACTAAAATCAAAAAGTGGTTAACAAGTTGGGATTGGGCGTTGAAAAAAGAAAGATGTGTTTTTTTTAGGAAAATAAAAATTTTATTTGGGCGAGAAAAAACCATGTTTTTGTATTTTAAAACCCTGTACAAAAACACTAAATCAAACCCCAATTGTGGTCTTGTGGGGAAAGGGGGCTAGTGTCAAGGGGCTTAAAATGCCTCTAAGCATATGGCCCAATTTTTTTGAGTTTTTTCTCCTCAATTATTGTTTTAAAATTGTGTTTTTTATTTACTTAAAAAAAAAAAATTCTTTTTTTATCATATTTTCTGTCTAAAAAACATGAAGGGCGGAGAAAACCTGGAAGGACATTTAGGTAGCAGTGGATTTTTTTTTGCTTCCTTTTTGGTTTCAACACAGGCTATGATTGCCCTTTACTAACATTTATAGTTTTTTTTTTGTGTTCCCAAAAACATTTAAAAATCTATGATGGGTTCACTTTCGATTTGGAAATTGGCGCGCTGGTTTATGGGTTAAAAAGTAAAAAAAAGGGTGTATTCTATTATTTTTGGGTGGCCATTGACTGGGTGATCGAAAATGTTAAAAGGAAAATGGGATATTGGGTAGAAAAAAGTCAACTAGAAGATTTGGATTTGCAGATGATATTCCCCTTTTTAAAGTAGAAACAACCAAAATATCCCAAAAGAAAAACAGACAATTTTTGTCATCTAAAACATCAAAAGTTGGACTGCAGATAATCTATGAAAAAACAAATAAAATAAAGACACCTATGGAAAAATGTTGCAGATATCCCTGGAATCTAAAATGAAAAAAAATAACAGAGCAGTTCACTATTTGGGTAAAATTTTGATTACGGAAATGTTAAAAAAGTTATGATCGGGTTGGGGAAACAACATAAACCCAAAAAAGTCTAAATAAAATATGGAACTAAAAGGTTATAAAATTATTAAAAACTAAATTACAATTTTCAATTCAAATGTTTTATAAATTTCCTAACATATGGAGATTTAAAAAAAATGACTAAAGATATAAAAGCAAGTTGAATCATTTGAAAATAGTGCCCATAAAAAAAATAATGAATATAAAATGGGCAATTCAGAAAAAAGGGGTGAAATCAGAACTTTCTGGTAAACCACTAGTGACAACTTTTAAGAAAAGAAGATGGAGTTTGTTTGGCCCAACCTTGGGGAAATGACCCAGCGAATATTTTTTTTTTTTTTTTTTGTGGGAAACCAGACGGTTCCCCTCAAACTGATTTTTTTAAAAAATCTGTTTTCCCAAATTTTTTACAATGGCGGGAAACGTCACATTGTAAATTACTTTACACCCGGGGGCCCCTGGCTCAAATGACCGTAATTAGTATTCCCTCGCCATTTGGGGAGATTTTCCCCCCGACTTCAGGGTACTCACGTTATCATCCCGGGGTAAGACCAGGGGGCTCGAACAAATGCGGACAGTAAGGGTTTGAACCCGGGGCTATGAGTCCCCCGAGCAGGCGACTACTATCAAACTACTCGGGGAGTCCCCCCTCACTTGAATATCAAAGCAAAGGGATTGAAATGGGATTCAAAAGGGGTTTAAGAAAGAGAGGTGACCTAAGGAGACTCGGGCGAACTTTTCTGAAGAGGCGAAATATCGGTCTCAGTTTTTCCCTGGAGAGATTGGAGTTGCCCAGGATAAAGGGTATGGAGAAATTCTTGCAGGCCCCTTTTTAGCATTATTGGGGTTTTGGGAAAGGGAAATTTTTATTATTATTCCCGATAAAACTTTTTTCAATTCTTGTTCTTTATTTTAATTTTTTTATTCCAGTTTCTGTAGGAAGCCATTTTTTTAGATTTTTGGGTTACTTGCCAGTGTGATGCCCGGGGGTGTAGAAGCAAGAATAGTACCACCATCTCAAGGCATGTCATGGGGCGACTGGTAGAGGCCTGGGGCTATTAAAAAAAGCGCGGGGGAAATTTGGGATGTTCCAAAAGTCAGCCAGCACACCCAACCAACATCAAAAAGGATATGATCCTAACACAGGTTCAAAAAGGCAGCTCTCCACATCAATCTTGATTGGCTCAATGGCGTTGAAAAACCCCCCAACATCTTTTTAGGCTGCAGGGGGGGGCCCCCCCGGGGTGGTCAAAAAAATTTTAAAGACACCCCCAAGAACTATAAACCCTTTTGGCATAGTTTCGACAACTGGGAAAATTTTGGACAATGTGGGCCATTTTCCGAACGGTTCTTAAACCTCGGGGAAACATCATTAGTGTTTTGGGTGGTTCTTTTACATGGTAACACATATATCTCTAATGAATACATTAAATAAGAACAATTTTTTAAAAAGTATTACTCTGAATTTTAAAGGTTTTTTGTGGCGGTTTTTCCCTCTGCACATGATACCACATAAAGATCAGGGCAAGGGGTGGGGGGGTCCCCTTATATGTATGGTATCGGTGCAGTAAAAAGGAACAAAAACATAAACTTTAACCCCAAACAACACCAGTCAAATTTTTAATTTAAAATTTTCCCAAGCTCGTAAGTATGTTTTTGACAATTTTTAAAATCTAATATCCTAATTAAAAGTGGTTCCGGGGCCCCTTTGAGTGTAAAAAAAAATTTTACCCCGCTTGTGGCAAAAGGGGGTTTTGCAAAATCAATGCATTGTCGCTAGGTGCTAACCGAAACAAATCTTGAAAAAGCGGATACCGGGCGTGCGCAACGGGTGCCGACCCCCTGAAAGGGAATGGGATAAGCGTTCTCGGTCCCAAACCCCGGGGTTTGCTGCGAAAAATTACCACCACACAACGGGAAACTTCCTTTGGAAACTGGAAGCAAAAATGAATTATATCCTAAGAACTGCCCCCAGTTGCAGCTTGAAAAGAAGAGGGGCCCATCCTATTATTGGGCCCTTTATGTGGGCCCAAAACAAACTGTATAAAAATATAAAAAAGAATTCCTAGTATGGAAATCTCTCTCTCTTCATACCATACCCCTTTTGACATTATAAGTTCAATATTATCCTTCTTGTCTCGTCATTGCAGCATTTGCCCTTTGTTGCTGGGGTCTTAAGGGGGGCGGGGAATAACCTGGGGCCCAAAGGGATGTCATGAGGTATGAGGGGTGTCAGCAACCATAAATAAAAAGCATATAAAATTATGTGCTTTAATTAAATACAATCCCCTAGGAGTTACATCAAATCCCAGTGGTTTAAAATGGTTGAAAGGGCGTTGAAAAGAAGCAGCAGTTTGAAAAAATTTTATCATGACATTTCCAAAATTACATCCTATTCATTCTAAATTTGACAACCAAATAAAACATTAAAAAAAGGGGTGTCTAAAAAACAAATTAAAAAATAAGTTTTTTTAAAATAAACAAAATCTATTTTGGAAGAACAAAACTAGGGAGGGGCCCAGGGTGGGCAGACCAAAAAGAATGGCCAAAAATTTAAACCCGCTGACCACCCAAAGGGGTAGCTGGCTGAACAAATGAATTTCAGATGTGATTCCCAAAAAGAAAACAATGTCCTATAAGGATGCACCTTGATGACTGACGCTATTTTTTGTCATCACCATGTTCAGGCTCAAATTTTGGGGTGTGAAATAAAACCCCTGCCCCCACACATGTGGTAGCGTGGAAAGTTTGCGGGAAATGGAGGGACATGTCTAAACAAGTCTATGGTTTGGGGCCTAAAACGTTGAAATGTATACGTTCTTGGTAAAGATCAAAATTCAAAAAAAGTGTTTAAAAATTGGTTAAAAGAACAAAAAAGAAAAAAGGTATCGTAATTCAAAATAAACTTTGAGACCAAAATGGGTTAAAAAGACTATTAAATATGGGTAAATTGTGGTCTCATGTCCCCCAATCAGTCTGACACAATGCTCAGTGAACTCAGTAGATGGGATACTTAAAGTGTGTTTTTTGCAAAACCCCAAAAAAATACTCTTAAAAATGTGGCCTTTGGGAAAATTTTCCTTTCCCCAGGATTTTTTTTATTTGGTTTAAACAATCCTCTTCTTTTTTCCCTATAACAACATTTAAAAATTTGTGACATGTATTCTGACCTAAACATTGTAAATGATGACGTTTGCCGGCCTCATACGGTGATATTTACCACACAATTTTCATCAGGAATTGGTTGTTTTTTTTCTGTTGGTAATGACTGTGGCCCCATCCCCGAAAATTTTTTACAGTGTGGGCAAGGGGGGCCCCACTTTTTGGGGGTTTTCCCCTTTTGGAGTTCTTGTTCCATCCGTGCTGTTCTACCTGCCTCATGGTCAAGAAAAATGTCGAAAATGTCCGGCGTCTGTCTAAAATTTTATTGTGACATTTGCCAGATTTAAATTAGTTCTTGGGGTTTTTGGGTAAACTTTTTTACCACTGGTGTTTCGCTATGCAGCTCACCATAAAGAGTCGTTTGGTATTCTGTCTGAGCCACATGTCCTGCCCATCTGTCAAGACTGCATCAGATTTTACAGATGGGGCCTCTGTTCTGGATCTTTATCCTGCCATTTGATTTTAAGTTGGATTGTTTTTCAAATTAAAAAACACATCCAATTTCTCTTCTTTATTTACAAATTTTTCTAGGTCCCTACCTTATTGTAATTTTTAAAGTGTTTCATTGGGAATGTTACATTAAAAAGCTAATATAAATGTTAGTAATAAGTTGCAACCATATCCAATGTGTTTGCTGCAGCCAAGAAGCAAGAATAGTCACTGCTACCTAAAAGGCATGGTGGCAATGATGTTGTACCTGGGAGCTACCTAGTAAACAAAGCATATGAGAAAAATGTTCTGGCCTCTTGTGGTGTAAAACCCGCTCTTTAGGCTCAGATCATACAAATCACACAAAGTGGTTAATATTCGTTTGGAATTTGAAAACATCTTATGTTTCATTTGGGGTGGAGAATGGAATGATAAGAGAGAGATGTTTAAAGTGTGTTGAACCATATTGTAGATACTGCTGCTTTCTGTACATTTCAGTTTTTTTGTAAATTCATCCCAAAAAATTTGTTTAAGTATCAAAGGGAAAAACATTTAATGTGTTCTCTCTTTCGCGATCATTCTTGTTGATTTGATCATTCCTTTGTGATATATAAACAACCTTTCCAAGAAGCGTTTTTCGTCACAATCTTCAGTTCCATTTGAGCTCTGGGGCTGGTCCTTTGGTGATTATCATTTTAACCATTTACTGGGTTAGCTAAGTAGCTTTGCTGTCCCAATAACCTGCAAAGGACGGTTGCTATTTTCTTTAAAGGGGAGCGACCTTAGATGACCTGCCCTCCCAGGTTGTTGAGCATCAGCTGCCCAGGTTACCTTCTTTTGGACTATTGGTTTCTACTGCCAGTTTTGTGTACTGTTTGCTCCCTGCCTTTGATTGTCCCAATCTAACAAAGGGCATAGTAGTTCCCTACGGCGCGGAACTGATTCAAGCCTCTGCTGGGCTTTCCAGTTTTTTTTGACATTTGGGTGGTCAGCTCACCATACTTGCCACACCCCTTCACATGTGTCCTCTCCGGTTGCCCCCATGTCTTAATTCTCACTCCCTCCATACTGACCAGACAGGGAAATTTTCTCAGGCCTGACCTCAGGGCTCTGAATTTTCTCAGCGGGCTACGTCTCTTTCGGGTTTCCCCTTTGGGAAAATTCATTTGGGGGCCCCACCTCAGACTGGTTTGCCTATATAGCCATAAGCTCACCCACTGACCTGCTTTTTTCCCCCGTCTCTTCTCTGAATCACCCCTCACCCTTTTAGCGCCATTTACTTTGGGAGTTGGCATTTGTTCTGGCGATCTCTATTATTCCACACTTTCAGCAACCATTACAAGACTTTCATCGGATTTGCCGGAGATGCATGCATTTGTTCGGGTTTTTGGGCCCGGATTGCTTTCCGTCTTCCTCTACCACCCACGCTCTCCCTCAATCCTAATTTGCCATCCAGGAACCTTGTACCTAGGTCCCATGTGAGGTGGATGGATCTTGATTATTTCCCCTCCCAATCTTGGCACAGCGTTGTCCCATCCTTGACCCCATTTTCCCGTTTAACATGTATCTAATTATTCTGTGATTTCCCGTTCCTTTAATATTCCAGGGAAATTTGGCATGGAGGCGCACCAAATATCAGGAAGTGAAAGCCAATTGCAAGCGCAGCTTCTTCGGAAGGGAAAATCTCAATACATCTTGTCTCCCACTCGAATAGAGAACAGCTTGCCAACTATAAAATTAAGTTTCCAATCTTGTTTTTAAACAGTAACTTTTTGTTTGATTCACCCAACTATTTTGTTTGATTCAAACTATTTTGTTTGATTCTAACTATTTTGTTTGATTCAGTATTTTGTTTGATTCACAACTATTTTTTGATTCAGAACTATTTTGTTTGATTCACCCAAATATTTGTTTGATTCCCCCTATTTTGTTGATTCATCAACTATTCGTTGATTCACCTTTTTTGTTTGATTCAGCAACTTTTTTGTTTGATTCACCTTTTTGTTTGATTCAGCCTTTTTTGTTTTTGTTCATTTTTTTTGATTCCCCAACTATTTTGTTTGATTCGCAATTTTTTTGTTTGTTTCCCAAAATATTTTGTTTGATTCCCCTTTTTTTTTTTGATTCGCAACTATTTTTTTTGATTCCTTTTTGTTTGATTCAGCAACTTTTTTGTTTGTTCCCCAACTTTTTGTTTGTTTCCCCTTTTTGTTGTTTTTCATAAATTTATTTTTTGATTCCCCAACTTTTTTTTGGTTTCCCAAACTTTTTGTTTGATTCAAACTTTTTTTTTTTGATTCAAAACTTTTTTTTTGATTCCTATTTTTTTTTGATTCCCAACTTTTTTTGTTAAAACTATTTTGTTTGATTAAATTTTTGTTTGTTCACCACTTTTTGTTGATTCATAAACTTTCGTTGATTAAAACCCTTTTTTTTTGTTTCCCCATTTTTTTTTTGATTCACCCTTTTTTTTGATTACCAACTATTTTTTTTTGTTTCCAACATTTTGTTTGATTCCCTTTTTTTGATTCTTTTTTTTTGTTCACCAACTATTTGTTTGTTTCCCCAAACTTTGTTTTGATTCAAACTATTTTTTTGATTAAACAACTTTGTTTGTTTCCCCAAACTATTTTTTCATTCACTAACTTTTTTGTTTATTCCCAACTTTTTGTTTGATTCGAAATTTCATGGATAGATAATCTTGCAATATCTTTTTTCAAATTTTTTCTTAAAGCGCTCCTTCCCTCTTTGCCCTCTCTGGTCTGAGGGGATCTGAGCCTGAGTGTTGCCCCGTATTAAAGCAGCTACAAGTCGTTTCTGGGCTTTTATTTACTAGGATGTTTCCCCTAGGCTCCCTCATCCCCCCTGACATGTTGGGGTTGCAGTTTCTGTCTTTCTTTCCTTGAGGCTCCGGCAACACCAGGCGCTGGAGGATATACTCTGGGAAGAATGGATAAAATCGGAAAACTCCCAAAACCTCATTTCCTGTTATTGTCCCCTTTACAGAAAAATTAAAAAAAACCCCGGCAAAAAAATACTTTTTTGCATTCATATTTGAAAATATGAATGAAATAACTATATAAATAACCCTTATAAAATTTTCTGTATTTTCAAATTTGGAAAATTAGATTGTTTTGATTTCTTAAAAATTAACTTCTAGTATCTTGGGAAGAAATCAAATCTGAACAAAAATTTGGATATTTAACTCTAATGTTAAAACAGTTCTACTGTATGGGTCAGAAACATGGAAAAAACTAAAACAATAGGGATAAATTGCAAACATTCATCAACTGGTGTCTGCACAGAATGAAAAAGATGGTATGATGGGTCCCCAAAAGGAACTAGGGAAGAAAAAAAGATTCAGTGAGGAACGGGTTAAAAACGTGGCGCTGGATAGGACACACTTTGCGAAAACGGGGGGGAATATAAAAAAGGGCCCTTGCCTGGGCCCGGGGACGAATGAATGGGAGGCCCAAGAAAACAGGGGAAATGAATTTGGAGGCGAGATCAACAAAAAAAAGCTGGAGGGCTGGGGAGATAGCTAAAAGAAGAAGACCAGGTTGGTTAGCCTTTTTCCGGGTAAGGCAAGAGAAAAGATGGGGAAAAGGCTGCGATTTGTTAGTGAACTTACTTCAGACTAGTGGTTGGGTTAAATTTCCCTGAGTGGGCATAAATTTTTTTTCCTTAAAAAAATCCGCCCCATAACAAAAAATGGGCCAGGAAAAGCATTGGAAAGAAAGGCCCCGGCGGGGTTTTAAATCACCCCGTGTGCCAGGGTCAATAAAACGGGCCTAACCTGTTTTTCCCAAAACACCTGGTGGTAAAGTTTCCTTTCAGTCTTTTGCTTAGTTGGTTAGTCTTTCCTTTTGGGGGGGCGGGGACAGGGTCATCTCCCCATGCCTCAGTTCTTGCTTCTTTTTTGGTTTTTAATGTTTTGGCCCTCTTTGGGGCCCTTTCTCGTGTGGTTCTCGGATCTCTTTTGTTTTCCCTCGTTTTTTTTTTCCTCTGGTGCCCTAGGGTTGGAAAAGAGTCTTCTCTCATCCATTCTAAGTGTGTGGATGTAGTTCAGGGCTTTCTTATAAAATTTGATACATATTCCCTTGGGCTCTTGTCTTTTTGTTTGGAGTCAAATCGGCCATTTTGGGGTTCATATTCTTCTAAACTAACACTAATTTTTTGTGTTATTAAAAAAAAAAGAACAAAAAACAGTCTTAAAAAATAAATCTAGAAGTCCCCAAAATCCCGGACAGAAAAAGAAAAAAATATTTCCCGAAAAAAACAAATTCAAAAAATTTGTAAACAGCTTTTCTATTTTTTCCTTTTCCTGGATTGGGGGAGGCCTAAAAATCATCCAAATCTTCCTATCTCTATTTCCTGCAGCTCCTCCCGCTCTTCTTTATATTTTGATCTCCCTAAAAAAACATCTAACAGAAAAATTAGATCTGGTCAAAAAAAACCATCATGATGGCCTGGAAAGAACAAAAAAGAGGGGGGGGGTCCCCGGGGGCGAGGCAGCCAAGAGAAGATGGCTACAAAAATTTTGAAAACCCTGAATATGACCATTGGAAGTGGGTGAACTGGCGGAAAAGGGGAAATTTCAGATTGATAAAAAAAAGCGTCCTATAAAGTAAAACCCTTTTGATAGTCTTTTTTGTCTTTAATTTTTAAACATGATTGGTTTTATTTTCAATTTCATAGAACAAGTTCCCCTTTGGTGTCATGAAAAAAATTATAATACAACAGGTCTTTCTATTGTGTGTTAAACCTTTCCCAGAAAATCCACGAAAAGGGGGGTGTAGGTCATTAGTAAGTTACAGGTCCATGATGGCAGGTCAAAAAATTTATCAATTTTGTTCATTAACCCGCTGCAAAGGATGTATATATTCTTTTTCCCCCTTTCACTTAAAAAGCCCTTTAACCTTCTTTTTATCTCTCCTCTTTTCAAAAGGCGTTTAAACCCCTTATATTTTTTCACTGCTATGGGGGCATTTGTTTCTGACCTAGAAAAAAGTAGCTATGTTTTGCTCAGTTGGGAAAGTATTTAAAAGAAAGGTTAATTTATTATATTTGTTCTATGTTCAATTGTTTTTCCTCCTAATATTTCTAATCATAAATCATCATCAGTACTGGCCAAAAATTTTTTATCGTTGACATCATAGCCCTTGGCATTCCCCTTTCTTTCCGCTGCCGATTAAATCCCTTTTCAGAAACCCGGATGTATAGTGGTTGTTCGCTTCTAGATGTTTTTCCCGTTCAATTTTGATTGTTTGGGCCATTATCCCCGGGGGAATAATTTGTTCAATATCTTTTTTACAAGGAAGATCTCAGAACACCGTGAAGGTCCCCAATATAATTTCAAGAGGAAAAAAAATATTTTTTAAAAATTGGTTTTTTAAAACAAATCCCTTTTGCAGGGCAGGGCTTCTAGCCCTTTATCGATTTAAAAATGCCAAAGGGTTTTTTCATGCTAAAATTTGCATGGGACCTATGTTTTTAATCTCCAATGGACAAGATTCCTCACCTACCTCATCAGGGTTCTCTGAAAAATATCCCAATAGCTCCATGGGGAGTAAACAAGCAAATAAAATGGATTACCTAATATCCCGACAATATGAAAAAAAAGTTCTTGATTTACTTTTTTATTAGAGTTTTCTAACTTCCCGGTTTTTTGTTATTTTATCTTTGCCATTAATTCTTTTTAAACCCTTTCAATAAATTTTTTTTATCAAATTTGTTCTAAAAATTTTCCATCAAATATTCATTTTTCTTATTTTACTGATTTTTTATTAAATTCAAAAAACATTTTTTTAGTTTTTTTAAAACTTTTGGATTTTTAAATTTATCAAAAAAACCAAGATATTGATAAAAAAAAAAGACTTATAGGGACACCGCTCAGAGCACACCCCCCATATTGATGGAACTCAGTAAAAACTATGTAAAAGGGGGAAAACCGTAATAAAAAAGTATGTTTACAAAAAATGATAATACACCGCGTTTGAAAAGCCCTCTATAAAAAATAAAAAAAAAAGTGAAAATGCCCGAACACTATGACTTTGAAAAAAATTTAAAAGGTTAAAAATAAATGAAAATATCATAAAAAAAAAATAAATACAAAAAAACTAAAAGTAAAAAAAAGAAAAAAAATCAAGTAAATACCCTTAATTACTTGAACATTAAAAAAAATATAGAATGAGAAGAAAAAGTACTAAACATAAAAATGTGCGTTGAGCCCAGGAGGTAAAGTAATTAAAAAATAAGCGATTTCCAGGCACTTACACATCGGGGAACATGATGGGATGGCGTGACCTACATCTCGACCCTGGTCAGTTCCATTGAAAAAGGGGGCTACAGGGTTCAAAAAAATTGGGTATTGGCGTGTTGGGAAAAAGGTCCTGACATTTTGCCCCTTTTGAATAATGCCTTCAAGCGCTTCAAGTATGCTGTTTTTTCCGGGGCTTGCAGGAAACAAAATGCATGAGAAAGGGTCTAGGGCTGGGTTTTCACCTGTGGGGGACAAAAAGTCCCGAGCCATCCCGGCCCCCAGCCTGACTGTGGGTAAAACTTCCAACAAAAAACCCCCCAAAACAAAATATGGGGACGGTGAAAACCCCAAATTCGCCCCGTTTTAACATCCCCGGGGATCAAATTGAAGATATAACAAAAAACAACCATAGGGGTTTTTTCTTTGTTTTTTTTGGTCGGTTTTGTGTTTCCCAAAATGGGTTGCCTCTTGGCTGCATTCAGTTGGGTTGGGGTTCCTGCTTGTCTTGTAACTTAAACATCAGACCGTTTCCATTTCCTTGGGTTTTTGTGATGGACAGGACTTCTTCTTTGGGTTTATTCTTTACCAATTTTTTAAACATTTGATATTTTGTCTTTTAAAACGTTATCGTTCATTTGGGTTTTGTGGCCCCCAAGCGCAAGACTTCTCGTTTGGACACTGCTCATTTTAGCCAAATGGAAACTGGGGTGCTCTGGGTTCTGTTTTCGTCGGCGTGCCCCTTAAAACATTCTGTCGTGAGGTTGAGCCTTAGTTCAGATATGCCAAAGTTTACATAAATTGTTTAACAATAGCAATTAAATCTTCACTGTTGATATTAAATTTACTGTTATCTTATCAGTTTAGTCTTTTTCTTTTTAATCTGATCATTTAAACTGAAATTTCCTATATTGTTTCATTTTGCAGGGAAAAACATATATGAAATAAAAAAATGATCAGAGGCAGCGGATGGACTGTCCCCGCATGTCAAAAAATGGGAAAAATGTTTTCGTAATGGAGGGCAACATGATGTCCCGGGGGGGCTGGAAGTTGGCTTTCATTCTTCCCCAGTGATCATCTCCTCAGCATCAAACAGGAAAAGCAGATCCATCCTGGCGCATCTTCAGCATCATCCGAGATATTAATCAGCCTCAAAGTATCGGGTCAACCCCCCAAATAGGTACACACACATTACCCTCCTATTGGTGGTCAGCTTCCATACAGAATCTGACCTGATACTGCCAGTACCAGGTAGAATGTTTTGCCTGGTGAGACACTTACTGGGGATGACTCATGCCATCCGGGTTTAATCAAGCTTCATTAGTGGTTCACATCTCTTCCAATAAATTGTTTGTAAATCATTCTAGATTCCATGGGGATTATTTTTTATATCAATAACAATTAATTAATAGTATTTCTAACTCAGTTACAACAATTTTTGCATCATTATTGCAAGCCGTCTTCTGCCTGCAGTTCTAGTTTCTCTCTCGATCACCTGAACCGATTCCAGACCTCCCCATAAATTCTATTCAATGTAAATCTGAGTTCTGGCCTTAGCATTGGTTGTTTTACATCACTCTTCAGCACCATTTGGGGCACCAGTGCATCCTTTGGTGATATGTCAGGTTTTTAGTCAGCGTTTCTTGGTTCTCTCTCCGTTCTTGTCATCTGTATTTTTGGTTGGGAGTATACCCCAACCCCCTTGCGTCTTGTCGTTGCAGAAAACAGTGGTTCTATTCTTTTTTGGGGGCGGTAACCACTGGGCAGTTCTTTTAACTATTTTTAAAAGCACTCTTTGGATTTTGTGTATAAGTATGTTGTGCTGGGGGGCCACATTAACAGTTTTAGTGAACTCCTTCTGTTTTTGGTCGGGGTTTTAATTTCCCACATAGAGGGAAATTTTTCACTTAATGGCTCTCAGTTCCCCACCCTTTAAATTGGGGTACCGGGAAAAAGCACTGGGAAGAAAAAGGGGTTGGCATTTTTGGACCAAATACCCATCATGTCACTCAATAAAAAAATATGGGCCCTAACACTATAAAAATGGGGGCGCTGGCGTGTTGTTAAATAATTCTCCAAGGCGTGGTCTGGGAAACCCCTTGCTAAATTTTCCTCCCCGCGGCCCCAGTCGCCCCAGCCTCAACGGGAAACAGACATCTCGGGGAAAAGTAAAAGCGGCGTCAATAAAAATACACCTACCTTTTACCCAGGTAAAAAGTTCCTTTCTCTTTCATTTTAAAATTTTTTGAGGGTTTAAAAAAGGTTTTTTCTACTATTTTGGGCTGCTGTCTACCAAATTTAAATAAACACAAAACATATAGATGAACAATTCAACTTTTATGTGTGTCAAAAATCTGGGAACTATACCCCACAGTCTAAAAAGGTTCACTGGAAGGACAATTTTGAGTGTCTCCTGGAAAGAACTTATGGATGTGAACGAAAAACATAGTTGGATTTTGGTGTTCATTCTAGTTCGCCCCTCAGTATTGACATGGACCACATGTTGACAGGACACATCCTGCAAAAGTGTTCAACATCTGAACAGAGGGAAAACAAACCTCCCCCTTCAGTTCAAGACACAAAGGAATTACACAGACTGGTTGACCACTAACTACTTTAGAAGTATTCGATGTCATAAACAACTGTATGGAGATGTAAAAGACTCAATTAACTAACTACTTTAAATCAAGTCGATGTCAGTCAAGAAAAACTGTAGGGAGATGTACACAGACTGATTGACCACTAACTATTTGAAGATACAATGATGTCAGCCCAAGACAACTGTATGGAGATGTACACAGACTCAAGTTGACCACTAACTACTTTAGAAGTATACAATCGTTCAGTCAAGCAACTTATGGAATGTACACAGACTCAGTTGACCACAAATACTTTAAAAATAAAAGTCGTGTCGTCCAAGAAAAACATATGAGATTACAGCCCGAATTGCCCACTTTACTTTAAAAGTTTAAGTGATGTCGTCAATACAAACTATATGGAGATGTACACAGTCAGTTCCCCTAACTACTTTAAATATACAAGTCGATGTCAGCCCAAGACGCTATATGAATGTACACAGACTCCAGTTGACCCAACTATTTTAAAAGTATCAAGTTGATATCTGAAAATGTTGGAAGAAGTAAAAATACCATCTTGTAGAAGAGAAACAATTAAAAAAAAATTTAAAGGACAAAAAAGACCAAATTAAAGATCTCTGGAAAAAAAAAGAAACTTGAGATCCCCCAATTTCAAAAAATTGAGGTGTTGGATGCACCCCCAAGATATTTTTTATTATCATGCAGAATTTGAGATTTTCCCAGGGTAGAAGAACAATAGTGGGAAAAGTAGCATTAGGAAGTACATTAAAGACATTAAACTGGGCCAATGTGCGAAAGATTTATAGTTTCATGGCTTTGTTCATTTGAGGATCATCTACATTGCACTTTCCCATAATTGCCCCTGATCCCCCTCCCAACATGTATTTCAGTGTGTTTATGCAACAACCCCCGTTCTGTGTTGATTGATTTTCGCCTGTGTGGTGATGAGGCCAAAAAGGGGCAGCAAAAATATCCCCTGCAACCTACAAGGCATTATAAGGCGACTGATGGGGGACCTGGGAAGTCCCCTGTAAAAAAAAAGCATCGGAAAGGACCTCGGTTTTGGCCTCTTGAGGTGCATCTAAACACAGTCGCTCAGTCACTAAAATCACCAGAGGGAAGAATTTATTCCCTGAAATTATCCCTTCTTCTGATGTCCTCGTTTGGTCATATGGAGCGAAGAAGAAATACATTGATGTCCCATGCCACAGGGAGAAAGGGGAAAAATGAAAAAGAAATTCAATATGAGAATATTCTAATTATTGTTAAAAGTTTGTTGAAAGAAATATTACAATTTTGATGTATATTAAAAGGGCATTATAGTTTATTTCATTTTTTTAAAAAAATAAGAAAATCAAACTGGGTTTCCTATTGTCTTTCACCAAGGTGGGTGGGAATTGTTTTTCCCACTTGCGTTGTGTAGAGTGGGAGCTTTAATTTGTTCAGGGCCGATGGGCCCCTTTTGTTTTTATCCGTGTTTATTTAGGGGGTCTTGAGATTGTCATCCATCTTTTTTTAGTCTTCCCCCCGGGTCTAGTACCTGATCTTTTTTTGTTAATGTGTTGGTGGGTTGGGTTTTATTTTCTCATTAAATCCAAACCACTCATTTGTTGTCTTTTAATGTATTTGGGGAACTTACGCCTCTGCCTCTTATCCTCTTGGTCTTCTTAAACTCTAGTACCGATCTTTTTTTGTATGCTGTTTTGGTGGGTTGGGTGTATTCCATTCTCATTAAATTCCAAACCACTGCTTTGTCATTCAATTTTTTTGGTGCAGGAAAATCCCCCCTGCTTCTGATTCTGTTTGGGCTGGTACTCTTTCCAAAAAAATAAAACATTTTCATGACAAGTACCACTGCAAAATACAGTTTCTATGTTTTAGTTTAATATCTTCATTGCACCCGCAATTTCCCCGGTGCTCCCATTTCCCTTAATATCTCCAACAGCGTCCCGCGACTGACCATTTAGCCCATTTTTATTGATGCCCCACTGTATATGTTGACGTTTTTTTCTTACCAACTTCAAACCCCGTTCCAATCTAGTAGTTGGCGGGGTTGGTTTAGAAAAGCTTTTCTTGCCCTCTCTTGAGGCGTTCACGATGCCACTCTGTCCATTGGCTGGCCCTCTGATTGCGACAGAGACAGCCAGTCTGTCTGCTCTCTCTTCCACGCCCCATTGCCCCAGAACAAAAACAAGTGTAATTCCAAAAACTATGTTCTTTGATCCAATGATGTCTGTTTGTGTCTTAAACAGATCAAATATTATCTAACATTTTGGGTACTAGTTTCAGTTTTGGGAAAATTTTCATTGCACTCTGGAAAAAAACCGAGATTTCCGATCTCCTACAATATCTCCCCGTCTCCTGTGACTAACCCCCAGTTCGATGTTGATTGATGAGCCTACTCATATACCTGTTATGCTGATCTTTTCTCATGACTCCAATTTTCAATCCAAGCTCTTGCAATCTAGCAGTTGACATGGATTGGTTTAAATTAAAATCTTCTTTGTGGTCACACTCTAGAGCGTTCAAAATGTTAGCCCCTAACTATTGGTAACCCTCATTTCCCCCCATATGGTGGCAGAGCCAGCTAGCCTGTCCGTTCTCTCATTGCCATCCATTTTCCCCAGAATGAAGATGAATGTAATTCTCAAATTTATTCCATGAAGTGATCAGTCCATTGCCTGTAAGAAGTTACAATCTTGTATGTACAATTTTACTGTCAAAGTTCAGTTTCAGAAATTAGCTTTATTTTCAAAATTCTATTTTGACCTTAGTAAAACAAAAGTAAAAGTAAAGGAACCCTTTCATACCTCGTGGTATATAGGCCAATACAGTATCAGGCCTGTATTTTTCATTGCTTGCACACGATGGGTGATGTGGTCAGCATCACGCGACGCCTTTCTTTCCCAGAGCATGTCTGGTACCCAGTTAGGGCTGGGTCGACCGAAAAACTGTCGCGGTCGGGAAAATTTATTTTGACCTTACAAAGGTTTAAATTATTCTCAAATAGACTTGGGATTCCCCAAAAGTTCATTCTTATTTTTCATGTTTGTTTCAGTTCTGATATAAACACACAAAAAGCATGTCTTAGTTGAAAAGTGCATTCGTTGCCTTCAATGTAGCAATCCGTTACATAACAAACAAATGCATGCTGAGTAGCTTGTGGACACAATTTGGACCAGTGAGATTGTTGGTATGAATAGTGTTTTCTTCTAATATATACTTAGTAATTACTTCCACTTAAAGGCAACTTGTTGGAATCTTCATTAGTTGATTGAGACAAATGTAAAAAAAAAAATTGATATTGTCAAAATATACAAATTTTTTTATTTTTACCCTTAATTTAATGTTTCTGCTTCGAAGACAGACATTTACTTCTAGTTTTGATTTTTTTGAAAGATGATTGTTTCTTTCAGTTAAGGATTGGTAGTGTAGGGATCATGAAGTATTTTCGTTGTTTCCATTAATGTAAAATGTATAAACCATTTTGAATTATGACTTGAATAGTAGAAAAAATTTAAAAAAAAAAAAATGCAAAGCGTTACCATGAAAACAATCAAAATACAAACAACATTTCAAATCCTAAGGCTCTGAATCTAATGAATTAAATGAATTATGTTTTCACTGGTAAATTTTAAAATCTAAAAAATTTCACATGATTTTTAGGATATATTAAATATTTAATTTTTTAAATAAATTTTTGGGTAAAAATTCTCTCAAAATTCGGGCAAAAGCTGTTTTTGGGTGTGTTTACCCCCAAAATTCATAACAAAGTAATATTTTAAAACATCCTAAAAAACATTGTAATTGTTTGATATTTCAATTGTTTTACTTAGAGTGAAAACAGAATTCATTTATATTCATTACTTTCAGAGCCTTAGGGGTTTAAAATTTGTTTGGTTTTCCTATTTTGTGTTTCCATAAGCGTTGACATTTTTACTTATTTTTCTCTCTTTTTAAATCATAATATCTCAAAAATTTTATCAAATTCACATTAATGAAACAACAAAAAGTTTCCAACCAAAATCCCCAGCTTACGCACACAACATTTTAATTTATTTCATCATTATCCTTTCTTATGTTTTTCATGAAAGGTTATGTGTCTAAGAAACTTGAATGAAATGTTTCAACTTTCTTATCACTTTACGGGCCCAAAAATCAGAACTTTGTGAATATACAGGTGTTCACAAAGCAGCCAGGAATGGAGCTAATCTGGCATATATGAATAAATGAGAAGGTTCGGTTATGGCGTAGTATAGGTCAAGGTTGTGTGATGGTTGTGTAGTGCGGGAAGGCGATGAACAAATGTGACTTAGGGCGAGCTAGTCAGAACCGGTTTAAATAGTAAATAAAGACAAGCGATAGGTTATCTGGCAACTTTCGATTGTCAATGGGGCTCAATTATCTTGAACACCCTGTATAATGATTCTACAGGTCAAGATGTTACCAGCAGCTGCACATTTGAGAAGTACTCATCCTTGAGAACCGTGGGAGCGTAGTTGTGAGTGAACTTGCCTCTTGGGTTAGTGGTCCCGTTAATTCCCTTGCCTATATTTTGTGAACAGATCACTAAATCATTCATGACTGCTTACCTCTCCTCGATCCCCACCTGCATTGCCAGGCGTCCCGTCTTTTCAGACCCACCACGTGAAGGTGAGTTGGTCTTGGTCAGTGCCAGCTCACTGTCCTGGTGCAGCATTGTCACTTTATTTTATTGCGCCTGTGACCCCAAATCTTAGAAATAATATGAAAATAATTGAAGCAGCAAAGTTATTACAAGTATGTGAGATCTCTCTCATGATCATTCTTTTTTGGCCATTGTGATCACTCTTATTGTGATATATAAACAGCCTTTGCCAAGAACGTTTTAACGTCCACGATCTTTAGTACCATTTGGAGCTCTGGTGCTTGTCCTTTGGCAATGTGTTCGATTTCAACCAGCGTTTACTGGTTGCTCTCGTCAGCCTTTGGCTGTCCCCAGAGCGACCTGCAAGGCAGCAGGTTATGTGAGATCAAATTATGTATGCCCTTTACAGAAATGAAAAATAAACATACAAAAACCCCATGGAAAAAAAGAAAGATGTCAGTTTCAAATAATACAAATGAGAGTAAAAAATTTACACAAGTACTTTCAAATAGCGGTATATCTAAGAGTAACAATAGAATTCAAGTATTTTGGACATATAAAAAGACATGAAGGGCTGGAGAAAACCATCATGGAAGGCGGTATGCCGGCAAAGAGGAGGTCCATGGAGAAGATGGATTCGTGATGAAACTAATAGTTTGAACATGATGGCTGCAGGGGCGCGACATCTGGTCTACGAAAGAAATTATGAAGGACTATAGGGGTGGCAAAAGTTCTGTAGGCTATAATTCCTATGATTTCTGCTTCTCCATTTGTGCCGACCTCTTCCTGCAGTAAGTTTTGACCATCCTCGTGATGGTAGGTCTAATGTTCTTACTGCGTGGCTAAATCTCAGAGGCAGATTGGCGACCGTGGAATCCGTTACCCCATTCCTCATTGTGAGAGTCGTTGCACTATGTTATCGCCTTACGGACTGGTGCAACTGTTTCCTGCAAGCATTTGTTTCGGGTTAGCATTCCCTAGTGGACACATGACATCCGATTTTAGCCAAACCTCCTTAGTAACCTCTTATGACATGCATGGCAGGTAACAGTGGTTCTATTCTTTACATCCCAAATTTGGGCCACAGTAACCACTCGGGCGGCTTCTTCATTCAGAATTTATTCATCTCACAAACTATGTTATACATTATATTTTGATGACAAAGACATTAAAACTTGCTTATGGACAGAGACTTGAATAATGAAACTACTTGTGAACGAAATCTGTCAATATTGTTAGTTGCACCATTTGTACGATTTCTGTAGTATATGGGTTCCTGTATGACCTGCATGTTCTTCTGAACTCATGAGATTTTATTAACAGAGGAATTGTTCTGTATCTTTAATATTCACAGGTTTCTATATTTTTATCTCACTAGGAAAAAAAATTTCTGCTGACAATAATTGATTTATTCTATTTTTCTTGAACTTCAGCCATTTTGTTTTGTAGATACATCATTAAAATGTTATTTGATAAGAATCAAGTTTGTATGTTCAATTATTCATCTGTGTTTCTAACATGTGTTGTTGAATGGTGGCATCTATTCTGCTTTTATACAGAATCAAACAGCTTGTATTGTTTAAACTTGAATCCAGTGCAGCCTCGAGATGGGTCTCCATCCAGAGAACAATAATTATGTTTCTCATCGCAGAGAACTACTATTGCCTTGTAGTTAGATTGGGGACAAACAAAGACTAACAGAGCAAACCTTACACAAAACTGGACCAGGCAAACCAAGTAGTCCAAAAAGACTGGTAACCTGGGCAGATGACGCTCAACATCCTGGGAGGAAGGTTGTCTAGGGTAGCTACCCTAAAGAAATAGCAACCTGCTCCTTGCAGGTCAGATGGGACAGCCAAAGGCTGATGGAGAGTGAACCCAGAAAGCTGGCTGAAACCAGACACATCGTCGAAGGATAAATGACAGAGCTCCAAATGGCGCTGAAGATGTGATGAAAACACACCCATGCTACGATTTGCATGAATCAGATTTCCACATAAATTAGATTTATGGGGAAATCTGGTACATCAGTCTAAGGGTGATCACGAGAGGGTATTGTTTAAAGTGTCTGTGTTTTATATAAGTCGTCACTTTCAGAATTAATTATCTTTTTTGTAGCTTATTGAATTTGTGATTCTGATTTTCATATCCCATCACAGAGCCTTTAATGTTTCCTCTTCTCACGCTGCTATTTATAATACCACTAGCTTCAGTTGGAGAAATTCTTCCTAGCTCTTGGCGTTACTACTGTGATGTTCAGAATTCAGAATATTATTCAACAATTATTCTAAATCTATACTATTGCTCTGCCCGTATGTTGCTGGGGCTCGCAAAGAATAGTTTGTTTTTTTTTCTTTCTTTTTTTTTTTCTGTCCGCTTTCAACTCAGACGAAGTTTCATCTCTGAAACTGATTTTGTGAAAATCCGTTTTTTCCAATTTCTTACAATGGCAGCAGCGTGCACATTGTAAATTACTTTACACTGGCAGCCGTGTGCTCAATGTACTCGTAATTAGTATTCCTCGCCATACAGCAGTTTCTCCGACTTCAGAGGTACTCACGTTATCGTCCTGAGTAAGACCAGGGACTCGAACAAATGCCGGACAGTGGGTTCGAACCCGAGCTATGAGGCGTCTCACAGCTAGCAGGCGAGCTACTATCAACTACTCTAGAGCAGTCCCCAGAAAGAATAGTAACACGGGGAGGAGATAAATTTTTAGAAAACTCTTGATTAGAATGGCCATATTTTACATGTTACAGCACAAAATAAAAACACAATTGTCATTGAACCTGTTAAAATATTTATTTTTCTCTCACGGTCATTCATAATTCAATATCATAGAAACTTCGAATCAAGAGGATTCATACACATATTCTCTGACACTATTTACACAACACTATATATCTTCATTATTTACATGCATACTGCGTGAAAACAATCTCAAATATATTTGTTATATGTCCAAAAGATAAAGGCACAAGGGAAGGATTAAAACTGAAACTGTGACATCAGAATGGAGACAAATATCAGCCATGAACAAAATGATCATATCAATAAAGTTCATGTCACCTAAATAGAAATAAATTCCATGATACAATAAATAACCTCCACTCACACAACCATACATACATGACTTTATCAGCAACATATTATTAGTAGAGTCTACAGCAAGCATCTATGCAGCATATTTTTTCTTTTAATTCCTGGGTCAAATTAAGAAACTGATTGTAGGCTGAAATGATACAGCTCTGTCCACTGGCTGATCACCGTGATATGGTGACATAGTTAATCTGCTCTCTCATTGCCATCGACACCCAGGTGCATCGGAATGAAAGCGAATATAATTCTGTTAACACATGTAGTGATTCAGTCCACTGTCTGCGTACTGAACCAGCCTTTACCTTTTGGATCATACTTAATGAATCCCTCACAATGCATGTATGAGTGTAGTTTGTTGACTTAAGCCATAGTAAGTTCTTTGTCACTGTCAATACTTCCATTGCCATGCAACTTGTCATACTAAATGCACCAGTTAATCTTTCTACTGTATTAGCTTGCAGAGAAGGCATATGTAGACTTTTAGTGGTGAATTACCGATCCATTGTGTAGATCACAACATCATCCTCATTTCAGTTTACGCCCAGTGGTTACGGGCCCAAATTTGGGGTGTAAGAGAATAGAACCACTGTTACCTGCCATGCATGTCGTAAGAAGCTGACAGAGTTTGGCTGAAATCGGATGCATGTGTCCGCTAGAATGCTAACCTGAAACAAATGCTTGCAGAAACGGATGCACCAGGCCGTAAGGTGCATAACATGGTGCACTGACCCCTCACAATGAAGAATGGGATAGCAGTTCTCTGACGTAATCTGCCTCCAAGATTTAGCCACGCAGTAAGAATGTCAGACCTACCATCACAAGGGTGGCCAAAACTTACTCTGGGAAGAGGTCGGCACAAATGGGAAAGCAGAAATCATAGGAATTATATCCTATAGAACTGCCCCAGTATGCAGACTTGAGAAGAAAGAGGTGGCCCACTTACACTGCGTCCAAGACAAACTGTATGGCGTGGCTGATAATGAGGCAGGCGGCTGCCTTTATTAGAGAACCGAAATTCAATCTAGTGAGAATGCGAGAAGAAGATTTCAGTTCTATTTAATGATGGAATTGACATCTGCATCCCCCACCACATGATTATTCTATCTGCATTCTTTGTCGAATTTAATGATGGTCTACCAAAAATTAATTAATTTAAGTATCTTACATTGCTCCTAAAATATTTGTCTGGATGTACCGCTGCAGTGTAGGGATAATAATTATACAATAAAAAAGTCATTACAGTAAGTTCAAAGGCTAACGGAGAAGCGAACCAGTAATTGGTTATTGGTTACTAAACTGCGTCATTGCACTCCGGGCAGACCCATAGGTGCTCAGTCTCCCAACAGATGCTCGGAAGAGTATGCATACTGATGGTTCCTGTGGCTCGCTGATTAAACACACCTCTCACTCTGCCTCTCAGGCATCAGTTGACTTGAACACGGGTAACTCCAAACTGTTTAAATCGCTTGATCGATTAAACATCGATTTTAGTGTCCTCATCCAACAGAGTCGCAAAGAGACGAAGAATATCCTTATCCATCTTCAACCCCACAATCGATGCTGTTGATGCAAGCCTGTCGCTCTCTCATTACCGTAAACACCTGCATGCCCAGGACAGTATATCCACGTAAGCCGCTGGAGGTTAGAAACTTCTATCAACATATTCTCCAAACATAAAATCAAATAACCATCCAAACACACATCATAGAATCAAACAACAGACTTCCTCATCAAACATTCTAGAACCAGACTAAGTTATCCGTGTAATGTACATCTTTCAATGTTGGTGGAATGATAATGTTAGTTGAAAGTTTTTTCACTGTCACACCTTTATGATCTACGTATAGACGCCATGTTTCCAGAAAGTTTTTATCTGCATATATTAGATAAATTAGGATACTGATGATTCTTAATTTTAAGGGACAAAGAATACACCGTGATTGGTACAAATGTCCTTGAGAAATTAGCCAATCAGACTGCTGGAGATGTGTTGTGTGTAGGTTCTATAAATAAAACAAACCAGCTAGACTGACAGTGTGGAGTACTAACTACATTGTTCTTTTGAAGATCATCTTCATCGCACATCTCCTCCCAAGCATGTATTTTGGTGTGTTTAGACTAATAACTCCCGTTCTGTGTTGATTGATGTATCTACTGGGGTTTCTCTCATTTTGCAGCACTTATCTAAATGAGTAACTTGCGCAACCGAGATAGAGAATACCCTTTATCTTGTTGAACTAGCTGCGAGACAGCACTTACTACTTGCAGCACAAAATATTTTGCTAACTAAATGCAGATATGTACATTACAGTCTTGATGTCTTGTACATCAGAAGCAAAGAATCAAGTGGTTGGCCATCTATGAGAATGGAACATTTACTACCATCACGTGCTACAATAATCGACACTCAGGGCACAGAGACAGGAGGCAGGCCAAGAACACGATGGATAGATAACATCTCAAGTCTCTCAAGCATGGACTGACAGCGTCAAGCGCAACACTTGACCAAGATAGAAAAACTAACTCTCCCCACGGCACATGTGGTTAAGATAAGTCTTGCTGTGAATCTTTATAGTTCATAAATCTTTATAGTCATGCAAAATGGCAAAGACTTCAAGAAAGAATGCGTGTATAAATCTCATTTTGTTTCAAGTTCGACAAAATTTGTCATAGAAGTGTGTAAAAGTTAAGCAAGCATTGGGTTATAGTGATAATGTGGGCACAACACAGATTTAAGTAGTTTTTACACTTTTAGCATGGACAAATCATCATCATCAAATAGCTTGTCCTGAGCAGAACTTTGCCACCCCAAAGACCTTGAATTTTCTCCCTCATAGGCCAGATGTCCTGCCTCTGCACCGTCATACCATCAGTTACATCCTGAATCCATCTTCTCCGTGGTCTTCCTCCTCTTCTCTTTGCAGGTACCTCCTTCATGATGGTCTTCTCTAGCCCTTCATGTCTTTTATATGTCAAAATATCTCAATTTTTCTCTTTCAGTTTTGTAGCATCAGCCAGTTTTCTTTGATTTTGAGTTCTTTCTGGATAGATCTATTTGTTCTCTTCCCTGTCCAAGATATACGGAGGACTTTTCTATAACACTTATATTCGAAAGCACATATGTTTTTCCATCGCTTTATTAAATGTCTATGCTTTACACCCATACGTTGCCACTGGGAATATGCATGCTCTTAGTATTCTAGTCTTTGTTAAAGTTAGCAAGCATTGGATTATAGTGATAGTGTGGGCACAACACAGATTTAAGTAGTTTTTACACTTTTAGCATGGACAAAAACAGTTAGTAATTTAGAATATATTCTGGTCAGCCTTCACTAAGTACAACAGCTATAAATGTGGACCATGCATGTGGAATTTCAATGCCTTGCTAGCAATATACACAGCATCTTTGATATCATATGGTGCATGCAAACTAAGTCTCAGAATGAACTTTTGGACAAGTGGCACACACGGGACCCATTTCACATTACTGGCACATGGAGACCCACCTCTACATTACTGGCACACAGAGGATGACCCACTTCTACATTATACTGGCAACAGCTGGCATTAATGTCTGTAGCAGCAGTTTCTGACTTGAAAACATGACAAGGTCTCTTCTATACCACTAACACTTTCCAAACTTAACCAGTTTCTGTAATCTCAGTTGAAGACACAATTGAATGGACACATACTTAAGATCAATGAGACGTGTAAAACAGCAGAAGTTGCTGATAAACATCCCAAAAATAGAATTACAGAGATACTACCACCATTGGAAAATGTAATGTGATTGATGTATCAACATCCAAATGGAGTACAGCAAAACTGCTGGCAACAGTTCAAATATCTAGTAGGTCTAGAATTCTCTAAGAGCTAGTTGTAACTTAGATAGTACATCTCATTGTATATATTTGGAATTCCTTTAGATTTTGATTTTTTTTCCGATCCAGAAGCACTTGAGCTTTTCAGCTCTTGGCTCGGTGCCATGGACATAGTATTCTTGATTGCCACGAACACGAAAACTGGGGAATCTGTGGCTTTTTT
>JADZMA010000263.1:0-39034 GCA_020796225.1 Arion vulgaris
TGTACACAAATATGAACATATACAAGAGAAAGTACAACTTCACAGCACGGCAAAGACAGTAGGCCTCAAAACACAGGAAAAACAAAAATTATGACAAACAGTGAAATCCAACAACCAGTAATGTTAGAAAATGAAACACTGAAAAGGGTTGAGCAGTTTACATATCTTGGTAGCGTACTGACACTAAATGGTGGCACAGAGGAAGATATAAAATCACGTCTAAGTAAGGCCAGAACCGCTTTTGCCAGAATGAAACCAGTATGGAAGTCCAAAATCTACAATAGGACCACAAAGCTTAAACTCTATAAAAGCATTGTTTTGCCAGTTTTGCTCTACGGATCGGAGTTTTGGAGGATGACCAAAGGAGATACTAGCAGGCTGTCAGTTTTTCACCACTCTTGTCTTCGCAGAATCTTGGGAATCTTTGGCCAGTAAAAATATCCAATAACCAACTACTCCAAGACACAAGACAAGAGGCAATGAATGACATACTCAAAAGAGAAGATGGAAATGGCTCGGACATGTTATGAGAATGAGACAAGAAATGCCTGCAAGGATAGCCCTCACTTGGACACCAGAGGGAAAGAGAAAGAAAGGCAGACCACGGACAACATGGAGGCGCATGATGGAAGAGGAACTGGACACCGCATCTCTGACGTGGGAATCTGCGCTGAAGGTTGCACGGGACAGGGGAGCATGGAAAGTCCTTTCTGAAGCCCCATGTGTCACTAGGCATGACGGGATTAAGTAAAGTAAGTAAGTAATGCACACAAAGAAATATTATCAACAGAATAAGACAATGACATGCACACAAAGAAACATCAACAGAATAAGACAATGGCATGCACACAAAGAAACATTATCAACAGAATAAGACAATGGCATGCACACAAAGAAATATTATCAACAGAATAAGACAATGGCATGCACACAAAGAAACATCAACAGAATAAGACAATGGCATGCACACAAAGAAACATTATCAACAGAATAAGACAATGGCATGCACATAAAGAAATATTATCAACAGAATAAGACAATGGCATGCACAAAGAAATATTATCAACAGAATAAGACAATGGCATGCACACAAAGAAACATCAACAGAATAAGACAATGGCATGCACACAAAGAAATATTATTAACAGAATAAGACAATGGCATGCACACAAAGAAATATTATCAACAGAATAAGACAATGGCATGCACGCAAAGAAATATTATCAACAGAATAAGACAATGGCATGCACACAAAGAAATATTATCAACAGAATAAGACAATGGCATGCACACAAAGAAATATTATTAACAGAATAAGACAATGATGACACAAAGAAATATTATCAACAGAATAAGACAATGGCGTGCATACAAAACATTATCAACAGAATAAGACAATGGCATGCACACAAAGAAATATTATCAACAGAATAAGACAATGACATGCACACAAAGAAACATCAACAGAATAAGACAATGGCATGCACATAAAGAAACATTATCAACAGAATAAGACAATGGCATGCACACAAAGAAATATTATCAACAGAATAAGACAATGGCATGCACAAAAGAAATATTATAAACAGAATAAGACAATGGCATGCACACAAAGAAACATCAACAGAATAAGACAATGGCATGCACACAAAGAAAATTATCAACAGAATAAGACAATGGCATCCCAACAAAGAAATGAAGTAGGTGGAGGGGGGTGTCGTCCAATGAGGTAGGGGGATCTGTGTCCCTGAGGGGTTGATGGATTTGCAATTGTAATAGTTGGTGCTACGGTAGTAATCAATATTGAGCAGTAGTAATACCATCATTGTTTTGGTAGTTCCATCATTATTTGTAGTAATTCCATCATTGTTATACTTTTGGTTGTTGCCCTTTAGTGCTTCCAACTCTTTTGAGTTCCAGGCAGACTTCCTTGGTTGTCATATATATTATTATTTACAAATTTTGATGTTGTTCTCTTATCGATTCTCCTTTACATGGCTTTCACGACCACAATATATTAAATGACCATAGTGTATTCATGAAACATGTTTATTTGATGTTTAAGTGCTGACAACACACAAACACGTCTCTATGTCCGCCGTTTAGGTTCGTTTCTTCCTTGTTTAAATCGTTACAACTGACAGTCACTCACACCTCGTAGTTCTCATTACGTCAAAATGTCTTGTGCTATGTGTTGCGCCTCTGTTTAGAGAGGCAACACATAGTCTCAACATTAAATATCTAATTATACTACCTATCTATCTGACTAACTGTCCATTCCTCCGCTGCCATCTGGGGAACTATGACACCCCGGGAGCCCTCGCCATCCCCCCGACGGCGAAATCCCAAAAAAAAATCGCACAGGTAGTGTCCAATAGGGTTATTAGAGTGGTGAAAGCTGAAAGGAACTAGTCACCTCACGTGAAAACGTGGCTCCACAACAATAACTAAACAGCCAACCATGGTCGAAAAGAAAAGAAAACCTGAGGGGATTCAGGAAGACCCAGTTGAACGAGCTAAATGGGAACTAGTCACCACACGTCGTTGAACGTGACTCATCAACTGGCCATAGGTGACCATGGCTAACTTCAACAGTAAACCCCCTCTGTGCTGAAACCACGAATAGAAATTAATCAGCATTTCATTTCATAAATTAATTGGAAAATATGCGCCATATAACTCCGACGGCGACCCAACAGCATAACACTTGGCCAATGTGGGGTTGCACTGGGACATCCAACCTCACATGAGGTAGTATGGTTATGATGGAGGTGCATCAGTATGTCACTATCACTATGTCACTTTGCCTGTCAGAGTCTTGTCATACTATCTGAAATCTCAAACAAAAACAAGTTACTAACTGAACATTGTATTAAAACATATCTTTATACTATCCAAATTACCAACAGTATCTGACTCGGTGAGAAATAATAACAAACCCCCGATTCCAGGGGAATGAACAATCCCCAAAATTTTTCAATATATTGCAAAAACATACATAATGTTCAACAACAAATTATAAGACTTCCAGAGGTATTATTAACCATCCCCAAACCCAGGAAATGAAGAGCTGAAAATATGAAACTCCATTATAAGACTCCACGAGGTATTATAACCATCCCCAAACCCCAGGAATGAATGAGCTGCAAATATGAAACTCCATTATAAACGTCCAATATTCAACGCTGCTCCATTATCTCCTAAACTTCTCCTATTAAAATTCCCCATCTTCTTATTAACAAAATTTATACAATAACAAAGGGATTACGTACGTGACGCAAGTCCACACTAAATCCCCCAATTAAAAAAATCAAAACTCAAGGATCCGAAACACTGGATCGACATCATATAACCTTCGGGAGGCAATAAAATACAAAAGGAAAATAAAATAACGATTCAAAATTTTCAAATATATTGCATTCGACACAGCGCAACCTCAATAATGTATCACAATCCACAATCTCCCATATAGCAATACATTAGTAAGAGACTCATTGTCCGTTCAACCATAAAAACGAAATCAAATAATTTTCCCAAAATTTGACTCACAATATATAACCACAGGTATTATTAAAATTATTAAAATTACAACCCATCAAAACCCCCAAAAGGAATCAAGCCAATTCCAAAAGGATTTGCCTATCGAACTCAATATCAGATAAATCAATAAATGAAGTACAAGGGCGTCCTTCATAGTCTAAAGACCGACAAAACCCAATGATTTTCTTTTTTTGGGTTTACTATAATCTCGACAGATCTATTACGATCCATCTTTCAGTTCCCCAGGTCCCAAAAAAAAACTCAAAGTTTTTCTTTATTTGGTTTCCCAATTTCATCCCTAACAGCAGGCCTCGTTTGGTAAACTCTTTTCTGAGTTTTGTACAAATCACCGGCCTGCCGGGTCCCAGCCAAAATTCAGGCCCATCGGTTTTCAACTCCATGTGGTTGGTATAAATCACAAAAATAATGTTGTCCTCGTCATGATCTAATATTTTTCCACGGGACCATCCTGGGAGCAATGGTGATGGTATCATCTGTCCATCCACGATGATACCCTTGAATATTGTTAAGGACAACATAGACCCCAACAATAAATAGACAAGCCAGGACTAAACTGTAGTTCGTAGAATGAAAGAGTCAATCTAACAATGTGTAAACACAGGCACAAATATAAAGTATCAAGAATCCAATTACACAGTATTCCATCACAAACGCTTGGTCAAGGATGGACACAATACCTCCCAAACGACGCATTGTTTATGTTATCAAGAAACTTCCGTTCAAATTGCATCATTTTGCCATCAGAACCAGATCGACTGGATCGATGTTACCAGATTTTAAAATCAAAACTAACATTGCAGTTCATATTTAGCTCATAATCTGAGTTTCGGGAGGCATCTGTCCTATACATTTTCGGGAAATTATTTGTAGAGAGGCGAATTTATTTTCACCACCACCGTCTACTGGGGGTTAACCTTCAGTATGCATAGGCACACTCGCTGGATCCTGAGATTTTATATCGTCATCATGAACTCATCTCAGGATCCCCCAATTACTCGTGTTTTGAAGTATCATGGGACAAGATATCGTTAGTTGATTATTCCCTGTTTTAAATTATCTGCAGGATCTTTTTAAAGATAGATTTAGCACCTTTCTTTCCTCCGACTTCTCCAGACTGGGCCCTACGGTCAGCACACTTTCTAAATATACACTTCACTATTTTTGTCCACTAAGCTTGTTTAAATTTTTGAAGTAACCTGGACTGTTTTGTGATTTCGCGTTTGACTTTTTATTTAACATTGTTTATTTTCTGGAACTTGTTTTAGTAATAACATAACATGTATTGATTGCATTCACGTTCTTTGACACAACGCATGGTGTACCGTGAGGGTGGATATAGATTCCCATTCTTGTTAAATTTCGATTGCTAAAATTTAAGAAATTTAAATACCTATCTGTCGGTCGTGAAGGGGACTTTTTAGAGGTGGCGCAGCGCTTGTAGGTTCCGCCATCTGTTTCTCACCTGATGACCAGCGACCTTTCCCGCATTTCAGCTTCCTCCGATTATGTCCCATATCGTCAAGCAAGCTGTAATTTCACTACGATATCCCATGTATATCCTGCTCTACAATTGCCCCACAGATGAAGGACTCATTCACCATCTGGATTTCCTGGAGTTTTACTTCCACTATCAAGGGAGGGTCTGTTAAAACATAAGGCTCATTATCGGAACAATCGACAACGGATTCGACTGTATTGCTAATTTGAGAAGTAACCACTTCTACACAAGAAAACTGTAAAAAGTTCGGTTTTTCACATGCCACATCGTCGGAAGATATCAAAGCAATAGGCTTAATATCGGAGCAATCCATAACAGATTCCATTGTATCGCCATCTTGCGAATCAACTTCTTCTATCCGTGAAAAATGCAACATTAAATTGCCTGCATTTGAACCATTGACGCTTTAAATAATTTGATTTTTCAACAGGAAAATCAAAAAAATTAGGCATGGTACATAAATCATCAACATCGGGAATAGTCATATCAACAATTTGTTTTTCCTGGCACACGTCATTCGAAACCTGGGAAAAAATTTAGGTGTTCGTTCGACCTACTATAGAACAAATCATTACCATTATATCTTGGGTCTACCTGGGAACTGCCTATCCCATATAGAGGGGCTAATGGGGGAGAATTGCTCCTCGTCGCCACAAACCCAAACACATTATGTTTGAAGGTATGGTTTTCCTGGCCTTGTCCCCGGACACCCATGGTCGGCCCTTCTTAGCCGACTGTGGAAAGAAGAACAATATACTTTCCCCAAATTGACTCTTTCATTGGGCCTCCCATGACCCCGTTGTCGATTTTGACGAAAATTTCTCTCTGGATGAGTAGTGGTGGGAGGGTCAGCAGGTTTGGGCAGCGTATCTCAGAGTGGCGTTCCGCCACCTTTGATTCCAGGACGCCATACGACGATGCATCTCAGAAATGTGGGGGTTTGACGCGGAATGGGGCTTTCGCCCCCTCGATGGCGCATCACGAACCTAGGAAAGTCGAGGGGGAAACTGCTCATTTTTCCAATAAGACGGCCTCACAGGCGATCTCGCAATGAATCGACAGCGGTCGCGAATAATGGGGTCCATCACGCCTGTCCTTCCCTTTTTGTGCTGCAGTGATCTCAGATATATCAGCCAAGCGATGAGAATAATCGCGGGATGATTCCAGCTATTTGGGACGCCCTATAAAATACAGAAAGAGCTCAGTGAGCGACCTTTATCACCAAACACACCCAGGAGGCCTGTTAACAGGGACTCCGGGTCCTTCACCGTCATCATTTGGATGGCAGTTCACGGACTGAGTTGGAGACGGGTTTGAAAAGCGCATTGACTCTATCCTGGCCTTCCAGCCCATAGACGTCCAGTAATGTCGGATGTCCCGCTCAAACTCATCCCCAGAGGGACCATCACGAACCCCAAATGTCCGTGGGGCCGGGCAGGAGGAAGGGGCGTTCCATGCAGTAGGATAAGACGCATTGGAACAGATGAACAGAATTCATCCAAAACCGGGGATTCCACCAAGGGCATGGGAGGTGCAGGACAGGAGGCAATACACTCCAAGTCGCATCCTCATCGACCCTATTTCCTCTAGTGCCTTTTGGAGACATCAGTTAAATTACACCAATCGCGATCCGCGATAAAGCTTTTAGAAAATATAAGTACATTGTATGAACGAGCACAATTTGTATAAGTAATTATTATGAAAAGAACAATATACAAAAAATATGCTGCAACTGGAGGTATCAACTGTAAGAGGAATCAAAAATCCACATTAGCATATATAGCAAATTAAAAGTATGGAAAGAGCTAGAAAATCATACTTACTAGGAAATTTAGGATGTACACATAGAAATCAATGCTTAATTATCAACGTTCAATGTGCAATGTTCAAAGTTCAAAGTTCATTGTTCAATGTTCAAACGCTTCTACAGCCAGGCATATCAAATTTGATACTTAGTAAATATTGATAATCCGCCAAGGTGAAACATCCAATGTCATCATTAGTTGCAGTAGCGTGTGTGTATAGTCAATTAGAAATTTCCCTCACTTTAAAATAGTAATTTTCCCATTGAAAAGACAGTAGTAGCAGGATAAATGTAAAGGTAATCAATAATAAATCAATTCAAAAGAGCAATGTCCATCTGTATTACCCAAGTATCGTAGGAAATATGTAAAGTCCAATAGAAACCATTCACACTGCTAAAGTCAATGTCCTTTGTAGTTTCCCCTGTCCTATTTTATTAGCATGGCATCAGCAAACGAAGGCATGCACACAGCATGTAACCCAAACAGTATAAAGTTATGTAGAATACAAATAAAATTGTTCACGTAGTCGAAGAGCAGAATGGACATTAGTTTCCACAGAGAGCGATGGTAAGTAATGTAGACCCGAGACTAGGTCGAACCCCAGGTAGTTGATCGAAGAAGTAAGGGACGTGAATACTTGTCTACGTGAGTACGTAAATATATATCAAACAGAATACTCACATAGTTCGGGTCCACGAAAGTTCCCAGATATTTAGTTAGTATCTGGGGCAGATCTAGTTTGTATTTCTGACACCTTTGGGAAGTAGGGGACGGGGGTGTCGTCCAATGAGGTAGGGGGACCCGGGTGTCCCTCGAGGTTGATGGTATTTCAAATTGTAATAGTTGGTGCTAGGTAGAATCAATATTGAGCAGTAGTAATACCATCATTGTTTTGTAGTTCCATCATTATTTGTAGTAATTCCATCATTGTTATACTTCTTTGGTTCGTTGCCCTTTCTAGTGCTTCCAACTCTTTTTGTAGTTCCAGGCAGTAATTTCCTTTGGTTGTCATATATATTTATTATTTACAAATTTTGATGTTGTTCCTTATCGATGGTGGCTCCTTCCTTTACACATGGTTTCACGCCCAAACAATATTAAATGACCATGGTGTATTCATAAACATGTTTATTTTGATGTTACAAGTGCTGACAACACACAAACACGTCTCTCATGTCCGCCGTTTAGGTTTTTTTCTTCCTTGTCTTCTAAATCGTTACTAACTGACAGTCACTACACACCTACGTAGTTCTCATTACGTCAAAATGTCTTGTTGTTATGTGTTGCGCCTTCTGCTTAGAAAGTGAAACATAGTCTCAACTATTAAATATCTAATTATACTACCTATTATCTACTAACTGTCCATTCCTTCCACCATCTGGGAACTATGACAGAAACATCAACAGAATAAGAAAAGATGCACACAAAGAAACATCAACAGGATAAAACAATGTATGCACACAAAAACATTATTAAAAGAATAGAGACAATTGCACAAAAAAAACATTACACAGAATAAGACAATCAAGATTCTTCAGGATATAATGCGAGAGAAAACATCTATAAGTACCTTCGTGGATGAAATGTAAAAAAAGTAGAAACTAATTTATTTTAAAATAAAATGCTAGTCCGTTCAACTAGTCATGCCACAGATAAAATGTTATCTTATAACTATTTGATTAAATAACTGAAAACTTGCATGTAAACCACATGTTCTCGCTAAAAATTTTTGCCATTCAAATAATCATACCATCTAGAAGTTTCCTCTTGTGTATAATTTAACGCCCATTGGCATGGTTAAGAAAACTATGTTTACAGCCATTTAATAATTGATGACAAAATAGCAAATTCAGGACGAAACAGGGTTGTTTGATGATTCTTGATTTCCTCGAAATTCCAAACGCGTTGACCGTGTAAACAAATGAAGCCATAATGTGACACGGACTTTTAGTTAAAGGCATATCGAAATTAATGAAGCTATTGGGTTATTGTTGACTTTCAAAACAGACACTGATATAACATTTCTAATGAGTTTGAAGTTACAATGGAAAAGTGTCTTTAAATACTATACGGCATTTAAAGAGGAAATATGGGTATCTGTACCAAGTAAACAAGAACCAGAGAAAGAGCTATTTTATTATAGGATACTCCCTACCCATATGTTAACACACGCACATTGTACGAAGCGTAGGATTTGAAAAGAACGTCTTAAGTAGCTCCGCCATTCCCAGTCCCAAGCCGGGACGTGAAAGGGGGATGGATGGAAGCTAACTTAACTGTAATGTAAGTTATTTATAAACAATAATACAACTATGTCTACATTTCTGTGTTTATTTATGACTCCCATTGCAATATCAACATTGGCCCCAATGTATAATCTGGGATGATAGCCTTTTATAAGACTTGTCACAATGTCAAATTGTGAGTTTATGTAGAAACTAAAATTTATCAGACTAGTCAAATATGTACCAACATCAAAGTAAATTATATTACATAATCCAGGTTTCTATGAATTACTTATCAGACATTTGGTCGGTATAATCTTGGTGGGTGCTTTGCTACTGTAGAATTGATGGTTTGCTACAAATTTGCCGGACTGTGAACAAAAAAGTTGAACGGACGGTACTTGTCTCAATTTTGATACATACGTAAAGATGGCGGTGGGTTGTTTGTCCTTTCAGCAACTGTTCTGTGTTCATGACAAGAAGAGAGCGTTGCTTTTCAAAGACAGGAGGCAGAGCTGGAAGGAGACAGCCGGGGAAAACATCATGTCGATCGAGTTTTGCACAACAGTGGGTGTTTTGGTGGTATTTGACGGCACGGATGAATGAGAATGTTTCGGAGGTGTAAAGGGTGAAACACTTATGCCCCATCATTAGGGCGCACATTCGTCCTGGTACGTCCCGACCGAATGGAAAACAGCAAAGTAAAGGAATAAGAGGCAAGTTCATGTGGCGTCGTCGGACGAAATCCCAATATTTGGACCCTTCCTAGTATTTGCTGATACCATAGTCCATATCTTACATTCATAGTCCCGTCCTGCCTTCTACCACCTCACATTCACAGTCCTTTTCAGGGCTCCCATTTCAATCAAAACTGCCTATTTACGAACATATATATATATATATAATATCTCTTTTGCGTTCGTTATATATAATATAATAATAGCTGTCCATCGCAAACGATGATGACAACTATCTCAGACTGGGATACACACACAAAACACCTCTTCCTGACCTTGAACTTGGCTTTGCTCCGCTCTCGCCCTTTGCACCGATGTGCCATTGTTGTGAACTCTGAGAGACATTTGGTCGTTTATTGACCTAGATCGCCATTTGCAGAGGTGAAATAGTCGAAACAGCTGAATCACAGGCCCACCGCCCACTTTGCACTACATAAACTTTGTAACGCCCCTCCCATTATAACAGTTTGTAAACGCATCCCCTCCAAATATATATATATACGCATGCTTCTTTTCACTTTGACACTATCTATGTAATACTGGAGGTTCTAGTCACATATACAACCAGAAAAACACGCGGATGTGGCTATTTTTAGATCTGTCGTGAAGCTTCATTTGCTTGTGGTTGTATATGAGACTAGAACCCTGATCTGATCTAATCACCTCTGGGCATGGGCGCCCGCAGGGGGCGGGGCACTTGCGCCCCCCTGGATTGCTTGAAAATAGTCAAATAATGTTACTTTCATTACTACTCCTTGTACAAAGATTTTAATGAATGTGCCAGAAACCATACCAGCTCAGCATGGCATCGTGGGTCTCAACAAGAGCTGTTCAAGTTGATCTTCCAGAAGTCCAACTGCAAGTTCAAAACCTGCTCAGTGTAGTAAAACTTCACCGAGGTGATTCCGATAACTATTTCAGGGATATTTTTGAGAAAACAGTACAACTCGCACAGAAAGTGGATATTGAACTGATTATCCCAAGACATTGTGGAAGACAAAAGCATCGAAGTAATCCGGGAACCATAAGTGTTGAAGAGTACTTCAGACAAACAGTTTACATTCCATACTTAGATTCTCTAATTAACTCAATGGAGAGTCGATTTTGTGAAGCCAACAGTGCACAATTTAACTTAGCGTTGCTACATCCTTCGAAATTGTGCAAACTAAATCGTCAACAGTTTAAGGATATAATGTCTACTATTAATAAAGTATACCACATTGGTAATTTTGAAACTGAAGCCTTGAGTTGGTTTGATTTTTGGAAAACGCAAGAATACAAAAGTAGCCAAGATTTCATCGACTTGTTACCTTTTACAAAGTTTTATCCGAGTGTCAGGTATGCCTTACTAGTTTTGCTAACATTACCAGCAACAACATGTACGGTGGAGCGATCGTTCAGCACATTACGTCGTGTAAAAACATGGCTTAGATCTACAATGTCAGATGAACGTCTGTCTGGATTGTGCATGTTAAGCGTACACAGAGACAAAGTGAACTGCAACAAAAAAGACTTTATGGACAAAATTGTAGATATGTTTGGTAGCGATAACAGACGACTCCAGTTCTTGTTTAAAGAATACATTTTATTTTAAATTTATGTTGTAATATTTTGTTATTATAATATATTGTGTTCATAAAAATGTTGTTGCTACAGTATGCCCTTCATTACTACAGTGTCCTGTCCGTTCGTTCACCACACAAATACGCTACAGTAAATTAAAACTACATTAAAACATTACTAAATATTTTGCCCCCAGAAAATTTTCTGCGGGCGCCTCTGTCTGGGTTGCTGATTTTCGTACATCGCACTGTTGTGAACAGACTTTTGATTCTATAAATAGAACGAATGTTCTTTCCCGTGATTTTTCTTAGCTGTTGGCAAATCTATAAAAGTGCGTTCTTACCCAAGCAAGGTCAATCTTGAAATGATCTCATGACTGGATACATGTAAGTATACTGATGCACGAGCTCGTGCGCTCAGAAAGTAATATCCTACATCGGTTTACTCAGCTTATAATGAAGATATATGCATGAAATTGTGCACACTTCAAATATGATATGTGATTGTGTGCACCAAATTGTTTTGTAATTCGCACAATAGCACGGCTGCACTAAACCGTTCAAATTGAATATAAGAATTTAGGTTAAAGATAGAATTGTGATTGAATTTCTATTCAATCACAATTCTATGCTTTTAAACAAGTTATAACAAGTTATATAAAAAAGGAGTTAATTCTTATTTTTCATGTTTGTTGGCCTACACGCTCTGATATAACCAATAAAAGGTTCGCCTTAGGTTGAAAGGGCAAGTGCCTCGGCAAAGAGGCTTAAATCTACTAAACAAACAAACAAACAATTTCTCATTATATAGAAGGAAACAGTTGTGGTGCATTACTTTCCGAATGCCCCTCGTAGTTTAATTGCGCAATCATGACGCTAGAACCAATATTGGTTCTGTTGGGTGGCGTCTGTGGCCGTTCAGTTGTGACTCGGTCTATTAACCTCGACGTTCTGAGTTCGAATTACGCTGCGGACTAGTTTGGTAAATTGTTTCGCGTGGATTTAACAAAGGACGATGGCACCACCTGTTCAGAAAGCAATGGCAAACTACTGAACGTAATAATGTCTAGAAAAATCACATATGAAGATCTCAGAGTCAGTACTAAACGCGACGGTTCCGATGTAATTTAAAGATGGTGAAAATGTTTTGTATGAATTTTTATTTTTAATCTTTCTAACGAATTTTGCCTTGGCAGCGGCAATTCCAGCCTACTCTTCTCGATTTTGAACTGCCAAGAGTTCTTTATTGTGCTCAACTTGAACACGGGACCTACATTATATCGATAGGACTAGGAACATGATCTCACCTAAACTGAGATCAGGGATCTCTGGAAAAATATCCAGATTTTTTCATGAGGAAACGAACAGAGTACCTTTTGAACGAGAAGCGAGCGCCTAGTCACAGAGACCTTCATGTACTTCACAAAATACAAATACAAGATATAGTGACGTTTCGAACAAAAGGGCTTTATCAAGCAAAGGATACAAAACAAACGAAGAGATTCAGACATTTTCTATGTCACATCACAGATATAAAAACGATACAAATGTAACTACCAAGTTTAAAAAGCGTGACAATGAGGCGAATAGATTGCAAAAACAAAGTCTTACTATAGTCATCCCCTATATTGATAATAATATCAGCCATTTTGCTGCAACTCGTATTGTCATTGTGTTTTCGTGACTCTTGCATTCCAATATTGTTAGATAAAGACAGCTCATTAAAACACACACACAAAATATGCAGAAACAATACAATATTATGTCACATACTAAATTTAACGTTTCAAGAATATCAGTGTTATGAATACTTTCATACTGTATAATAAGCACAGGCTCATAGAATGTGTAAAACTGCAAAAAGATTAGAGTGTTCCATCAAACATATATTCAGCCAACATCATCTGGAATTTTGTATTTCCTGACTGACCTGCTGCCTATGGAACCCGTAAACGCTGGTTGAAACCGACACATCGCCGAAGGATAAGCATCAGAGCTCCAAATGGTACTGAAGATTGTGAACGTATCACACCCGTTCTTGATGTTAGGCTGTTTATATATCACAATAAGAATGATAAAAATGGCGTAAAAGAACGATCGCGAGAGAGAGTAGAGAGAGATATTTCCTGACTGGGTTGAATGGTATTCTATTACTAGTGTTGGCCACGGTTAAATGGAAATGCGTATACCTGTCTTCTGTCTTCTGATCACTGGATTATTCCGTTCCGTTCGGGTTTTCCCATTTTGATAAATTTAGCCGTGTCAAATTTATCCAGAGCCAACTATAAACTTATCTAGAGTTGGCTGTGAATTGGCACACTAATTCCGTCTTTATTTATAAAACATGTTCGACGTGCAGTGATGGTGATCCGACGACTAAACTAAACTAAACACAAATACATTTTTGCAGCTTCAAATAAATAGTCACAATTTTAGATACCTACAACGTTTCATATAAACACCATATCACTATTTTGATGAAATTATCAAGTTTACGTTTATGTGTATGACCTTTTTCATCTTTACAGACGGTCAATTGGCAAATGTTTTACTGTGACAACTTCTGAGTTTTCGCTTTTCTGTCTTGTCGTTCAGCTCTACTAAAGTCTCTTCTCAAAAGACTCTGCGCCCTTTCGTAATTTGGCTTTCCACACAACTCTGTCATCAGCTAGTCCTTCCCATGTGCTGGGACCTATAGAAAAAGTTTTTCATTGAGGCTTTGCAGACATTGTACCTAGCCTGGGCACCTGATATGGAGAATGTGCCTGCTCCATTTTGCACAAACTCCCCTCTCTACCCTACTATTTCATCCAAAGAAAAGACAAAGTCTATACGTTTGGAATCCAGCAGGGTTTGCAGGAGATGCCAGAAGATGACAAGGAATACATACTTAACCATCAACTGCCTTAGGGTCCCTCCCACATTTTTGGTCAAGGTTTACTCCTCTAGTCCTCTGCATAACCATGCTGACCCACAAGGCAGTGGGGATTTTCTATCAGGTTTACTCCTCAGCCTTTAGCTCTCCGCGCCCGTCTCCCACAAGGCAGTGGGTGTAGCAATTACAAATAGTCATACTGGGTAAATAACACAGTATAACCATAGCGATAGTGACGTATTACACATCTCTATTGATAAGATCTTTCATCCCTTTCTTATATGAGTTTAACTAGTTTAAAGCAGATAGTACTTGCGTATATACTGCAGTAACGTGTATATATATATATATATATATGTCCTGAAAGAACTAAATGTTGAAGAGAATTGCAGTATAAACAATATACTATAGAAAATTTAAATACTTTGGTCACAATGGCCTAGAAAGAACAATATTAGAGTGCAGGGTTACAGGACGCAGAGGCAGACCAAGAAGAAGATGGCTACACGATATTAAAGAAACCATGAACATGACCATCGACGTAGTGGGTGAACTGGCAAGAGACAGAGTGAATTTCAGATGTGCTGACAGAAAGCAACGTCAAATAAAGGACACGCACCTGATGATGATAGCTACTCTATACATAGACATAAGAGAGAGGGAACAAAGATGTATTCTGTCACGTCTATTTAACATCTACACAGAGAAAATTTCAAACAACTAGAGGGAATAGGACTCAAGATCAAGGGGAAAAATAAAAACAACTTAAGATATGCAGATGACAAGTATTAGTAGCAAAAGTGGAACAAGAATTACAGAACTAGTGGACAAATTGACAGAACTAGCAAGGAATATGGATTAGACATTAACATAAAGAAAACAAAAACTATGGTAATCAACAAGGAAATGGAAAACCTAAAATGAATATAAAAATACATGGAGAATTACTACATCAAGTAAAAGTTTCTTATATCTTGGTCAGATGATAACAGATGATGGCAGATGTATAACAGAAATTAAAAGAGAATAGGGAAAGGCCAAGGGTAATTTTAAGTATGAAAGTTACAAATCCAAAAATCACAAAAAAGGCTTAAAAAGAGAATGATCAAATGCTATATACTCTATATTAATGTATGGCTGAAACATGGACAATGAACAAGCAGAAGACAATTGATGCATTTGAGATGTGGATATATAAGAAAAAGTAAGTTTCATGGACAGAAAACAGACAAATAAACAAGTTTTAGGAAAACTAGGCATGAATAAACAACTTAAGAGAAAAAATTAGACAAGTAAGTATTTTGGGCACATAAAAAAACAGGGCACATGATAAAATATTTTAAGGGGAAAGTTGAGGGGAAAGAGCAAGAGGAAGACCGAGAGATAAGTGGGAGGAAAACTTTAAGAAATGGACAGGTCAGTGTGCCACCAAGGCGAAAGACAGAGGATGCTGGGGATTCATTCATCCAACCTTTGATGTGAGACGGCATCTCATGATGACCTTGATGATGATGATCGTTCCCGGAAGGCTGCCATTTTAATTGTTTTTACACGTTTAAAGTTGCACTATAAAATAAATGATAAGTGTTAGTGTTATCATTTTGATTTTTACAGTAAAATATAACACATAACAAAGATGTTCTTAAATTATCCTAAATTAAGTTAACTGTGTTAATTAATATCGCATATTCACGCTGTATGATTAAATATCATCATCATCAGGTGCCGTCTCCACATCGAAGGTTGGCTGCAATGAATCTCCAGCATCCTCTGTCTTTCGCCTTGGTGTTGCACACTGCCAGACTGTAACCTGTCCATTTCTTAAAGTTTCTCCCACTTATCTCTTGGTCTTCCTCTTGCTCTTCTCCCCTCAACTTTCCCTCTAGTAAATGTTTTATCATGGTGTCATGCCTTTTATGTGCCCAAAATTACTTTACTTGTCTGAATTTTATTTCTCTTAATAATTGTTTCTTCATGCCTAGTTTTCCTAAAACTTGTTTATTTGTCTGTTTTCTGTCCATGAAACTCTGCTTATTCTTCTATATATCCACATCTCAAATGCATCAATTCTGTCTTCTAACTGCTTGTTCATTGTCCATGTTTCTGAGCCATACATTAATATAGGATATATATAGCATTTGATCATTCTCATTTTTAGCCTGTTTGTGATTGGTTTGGATGTCAGTAACTTTCTCATACTATTGAAATTATCCTGGCCATTCCTATTCTCTTTTAATTTCAGTTATACATCTGCCATCATCTGTTATCATCTGACCGAGATAGGAGTAGCTTTTACTTGATGTAGTAATTCTCCATGTATTTTTATATTCATTTTAGGTTTTTCCACTTGTTGATTACCATAGTTTTTGTTTTCTGTATGTTAATGTCTAATCCATATTCCTTGCTAGTTCTGTCCAATTGGTCCACTAATTTGTAGATCTTGTTCATTTTCTGCTACCAATACTGTGTCATCTGCATATCTTAAGTTATTTATTATTTTTCCATTGATCTTGAGTCCTGGCATTCTCTCTAGTTGTTTGAAGATTTTCTCTGTGTAGATGTTAAATAGGCTTATGACAGTATGCATCCTTGTCTCACTCCTTCTTTATGTCTATGTATGGAGAGTAGCTATTTTCATATTTTATTATTGCTGTCTGTTCCCTAGTATATGTTACTTATTAGTCTGATATCATCCCCATCTAGCCCTATTTCTTGTAGACATATGATTAGCTTTTCATGTTGGACTCTGTCAAAAGCTTTGCTATAATCGATGAAACACAAGTAGATACTTTTGCACTTTATATACTTGTCAGCGAGTAGTCTATACAAAGTATTGCCTCTCTTGTTCCTCTGTTTTTTCTAAAGCCAAACTGTTCTTCTCCTACTTTATGTCTATCTTGTTTTTAATTCTTTCATGTATGATCTTGAGTAGTATTTTTGTTATGTGGCTCATCAGGCTAATTGTCCTATAGTCTGTGCACTCCTGTGCTTTGGGCTTTTTGGGTAGTGGTATGAATACTGATGTCTTCAAGTCTCTTGGTATATATCCTGTGTTATATATATCATTGCACAAATCTGTAATGGTTGAAATACCAAAATCCTCTAAGGAGGTTAACATTTCCACAGTAATATTGTCCAATCCTGCAGCCTTTCCTCGCTTCATTGTTTGATTGCTCTTACAACTTCAGATTTTAATATTCTTGGGCTGTCATTGCACTTTATACTGTGTTTACTGTTTCTTTGATCATCAAATAGAGCCGTTACATATTCTGTCCATCTTGTCAATATTTCTGTTTTATCAAACAAAAGTTGGTTGTTGTTGTTTTGATACATCCTCCACTTTTTACAGTATTTTCTTACTTGTCATTTGTCTTATTTCTCTGTGCATATCTCTAGTCCTGTGTTTTTCTGCCATATCTTCTATTTCCTTGCATTTTGTTTCTAACCAGTTTACTTTTGTGGTTCTGCACATGTTGCGTATTTCGTTGTCTAAATTGTATACTTTGGGGTGTTCTTGGCTTTCTTTCGTTCTGTCATTTTTTCTAAGATTTCATCATCCACATTTGATTTTTCATGATCTTTTTACAGGCAGGTTTTGTTTGCAGTTTGTATACTCTGTTTTAAGCAATCCCATTTATTGGCTACTTTTTCTTCAGGATTTTCTCTTCTGTATTGTTCTAAGCACTCTGTCATTAGGCATTCATATTTGTTCTTTACTTCCACACAATATTTCTGTTGTATCTCTGATTGTTTAAGTGCTGATATATCTATATGTGGTTCTTTTCTTGTTGGTTGGTCTATCTTTTAGTTTTATATTTAGTTTGATCATCACTGGATTATGATCAAAATTTTTTCAGATGATTAAATATAAGTGTGGGTATTCCCAGAAACCAAGAATAGATCAAGTATAAGTCGATCGTAGTATGCGAATAGCGAATACGATACTCGAATACCGAGTAACGTACTACCATTGCTATTCCTAGGGTGTCCTTTCTTTCTGACACCATTTGTCTCCCATTTCAATCTCTGCTATGTGATTCGTTGATTATTTCTTCTCAGAGTATGCTAAACATATCTACATTTTCTCTTTCTTATAACAGTTGTTACTAGGGGTGGACCTGACATTTCTCTGATTTCATGACCTCTCATGAATTGTTTTTTTTTATTATTTTTGGCAGTCCTAGATAATTTTATTATCCAGAAACGTGCGGTATTTTTTCTCTGTATGATGCGTCTTCGAAATGTCGCCCCTTAAATGTTTTTTTTTTTTCTTAAAATAACCTTCAATTGTAATTTTGATTTTGCTGCATATGCCGCCCCCTTACGGTACCGCCTGATGCGGCCACCTCTCTGTATCATATCACGCCACGGCCCTGCATCTATCTTAACATGCATTCAACTTACTTTCTATATCTTCAGTCATTTTCCAACTCTTGATGTCATATGTTAGCAACTTTCTATATATTTAGTCATTTTCGCTTGCATGTGTTACGATGCCCATCTGCCCAGCGTGTTCGTAGCGCTTTGGGATGACGGGTGGCAAGCCCCTGTGAATGCGGTTCAATTCCGAGGGCTGACAGAAAAGCCACAGGTTATTCAGATTTACAGTGTTCGTGGCACCGAACCGAAGGGTTATGACGTGGCCAACGTTACTAACGTTGGCCACGGTTCGATGTCCATGGCACCGAGCCGAAGAGCTGAAGGTTCAAGTGCTTCTAGATCGGAAAGGGGAGGGAGGGGGATATGTTAGATTGATACATCATTGGAATTGAAAATTCATAATTTATTTGTAAAACTATATAACTTGACGTTCTATATTTTATTAGTATTCAGTATATATATATATATGGAACTGCAGTAAAACAATTTGATTGGCAAAACACGTAATTACAAAGTACTGTAGTTTTACAAATTACAAAAACAATGACAAAATACATCAACGTTTCGACCAACAAGGCCTTTATCAATCAAACGAACAAACAGGAGTGACAAATTAAAATGAAACACAAATGGACGACCAAATACAAACGTATCTAAGGAAAATCTGGAATAAAACGAATAACGAAATAAATGTAACACAAAAACACACATAAAAACTAGAAATAGAAAGGAAAAGAAACAATGAAACATCTAGTAAATATATAACTTGAATACATGCAACATATACCCATATAGATTACAAAGCATAAGAAGAGAAAGTACTAAGAAGCATAAGAATGGAATATAACATGAATACATGCAGCATATACCCGTATAGATTACAAAGCATGGGAAGAGAAAGTACTAAGAAGCATAAGAATGTAATACGTTGAGCCGCGTGGTCGCAAGGTACCATACAAAGAAATCAACCGATTCTCCAGAGCAAATCGACTGCGATCATCCGAGGAACAGGATCGGATGGCTGTGACCTGGACATCGTGAGCACCTAAATGGCCAGTATCATTGAAGTGGGTGGCTACAGGGGTCACAGAGCATTGGCGTATGTCGCGTAAGTGTTGGGCGAATCGGTCACTGAGCCTCTTGCCTGTCTCGCCGATATAAGCCTTGTTACACCGCTTAAAGATAATGGCATAGATAAGATTACGGACTCGCATGTGAACCCATCGTCAATAAGAAACGTGCCTAAAGGAAAAGATACAGTACGCGTCTGTATCACATAAGCACACGTGTTGCAACGCCGACGGCCACACTGGACAGTGCCAAAATGAGTCTGGATATTGGACTTAAGGCGACTGTGTACCAACATATCCTTAAGACTTCTGTCCCGTCTGTAAGACACCAAAGGATAGTTGGGGAAGACAGAACGGGTCTCAGGATCTGATCTAAGGATAGACAGATGACGGAATAAAACATTTTTCACCAGTGAACTATGGGGGTGGAAAGTTAAGATAAGTTTTACTCTGTCAGAGTTAGTAGTCCTATGCTGGCTGGTGAGGGCCTGCTGGCGAGTGATTTTCTTAACTCGATGCATAGCCGAGACAAGCACCTCTCCGGATAAAGGCGCCTGCGAAAGAAACCAAGCATCTCGCGAGCTCTCTCAAGAAAATCATCGTCCTCGCTACAAAGGCGACGAAGGCGCAAGAGCTGCGAGAATGGCAAAGAGTCACGACAAGCCCGGGGATGGGAAGAAGTATAGAGGAGAAAACTATGTGCATCAGTAGGCTTGTAATATACTGATGTAGTGATAGCGGATAGGCGTAAGGTGATAGTAATGTCAAGAAAGTTGACACAAGTAGTGGAGATGTGAGAAGTAAAACGAATAGAAGGGTTGAAAACATTAATGAAATTAATGAAGCGTGACAAATCGGCTTCAGGCATATCAGTGATGCCAATACAGTCATCAATGTATCTGTGATAGACAGACGGAAGGGGGCCATCATATGTAGTCCATACTAGGTGTTCAAGATAACCCATGAATAGACAAGCATAACTAGGTCCATTTTAGTACCCATGGCAACCCCACTGATCTGCTCAAAGAATTGGTCATTAAACTGAAAGGAGTTAAGAGTGAGAACTAGTTCCGCAAGACGAAGGAGAGCAGAAGTTGACACAAGTGGATTAGTTCTCCAATTGAGAAAGAACTTGAGAGCTATAAGGCCGTCAGGATGAGGTATAGAAGTGTACAATGAGCACACATCAAGGAGGAAGAGACGGTAGGTTCCTTCGGTAGCAACTCAATGGTAGAAAAGACAGACAAAGCGTGGTTTGTATCCTTCAAAATGATGGGAGTGTGGTGACTATGGGATTAAAGATGCTATCAAGGAATTCGAGATGTGTTCCGTAGGGCAAGAGCAAGCAGAAACGATAGGCCTACCGGGATTGTGGAGTTTATGAATTTTGGGGAGCATATAAAAGGCGGGTTTACCCAAACAGCTATCGATCACACAGAGTGATTATGATTTCTTATTGACGATGGGTTCACATGCGAGTCCCGTAATCTTATCTATGCCATTATCTGTAAGCGGTGTAACAAGGCTTATATCGGCGAGACAGGCAAGAGGCTAGTGACCGATTCGCCCAACACTTACGCGACATACGCCAATGCTCTGTGACCCTGTAGCCACCCATTTCAATGATACTGGCCATTTAGGTGCTCACGATGTCCAGGTCACAGCCATCCGATCCTGTTCCTCGGATGATCGCAGTCGATTTGCTCTGGAGAATCGGTTGATTTTTGTATGGTACCTTTGCGACCACGCGGGCTCAACGTATTACATTCTTATGCTTTTTAGTACTTTCTCTTCCCATGCTTTGTAATCTATACGGGTATATGTTGCATGTATTCATGTTATATTCCATTCTTATGCTTCTAGTACTTTCTCTTCCCATGCTTTGTAATCTATATGGGTATATGTTGCATGTATTCAAGTTATATATTTACTAGATGTTTCATTGTTTCTTTTCCTTTCTATTTCTAGTTTTTATGTGTTTTTTGTGTTACATTTATTTCGTTATTCGTTTTTATTCCAGATTTTCCTTAGATACGTTTGTATTTGGTCGTCCATTTGTGTTTCATTTTAATTTGTCACTCCTGTTTGTTCGTTTGCTTGATAAAGGCCTTGTTGGTCGAAACGTTGCTGTATTTTGTCATTGTTTTTGTAATTTGTAAAACTACAGTACTTTGTAATTACGTGTTTTGCCAATTATATTTTATTAGTAAAACTATATAACTTGACGTTCTATATTTTATTTGTAAAACTATATAACTTGACGTTCTATATTTTATTTGTAAAACTATATAACTTGACGTTCTATATTTTATTTAGACTTTCAACAGCTGATGTTGTCTGTGTGTTGGCGGACCTCAAGGAAAGCACAGAATAGTAACAATGCGACCTACAAGGCACGTCGTAATAGACGACTGAAGTAGGGTCCAGGAAGCTACCCTAGTAAATAAAAAGCGTCGAAGAAATCGGATACTTGTAGGCGCATAACTGGCGTACAATCAATCTTAGGCTCGGATCACATACAAATCACAAAGAGTGGTTAACAAGTGATCGATATTGAGCATTCGAAGAAGGAAAAGAAAGACGAAGGAAAAAGCAGATAGTGCTTTGACAATTCGCAGCATAATAAATAACGAATACTTGTTGCCAAAGTAACGAACAATTACATGTACTTCAAAGTAATTGAAACACACACCACTAGTATCTGTTCCTGATACATATCAGATAGAGCGGAAATGTAAAAGTTTACTATAAAAAGTCAAGTCAAATTGTGTGGGGTATTATTGTCAGACTTGACGACTAAAGTCTTTACTTATAATTTTTGCAGCTGAACAGGAGTCATTATTGTCGTCCATAAACACTTAGATTCATCAAAAAGTTGATCATGGCTTACAAAATCCCAACCAGAGTTAGAGGTAACAGTTACTTGAGTTACACACTGGTTACTTCTTACAGTACTGAAGTTACAGTACTTACTAACAGTAACACCTTTTTTTATCATTACATTATTGTTATTACTACCAGTTATCAGTTAAATGAGGACTATCATCATAGCACTCAGGACATGTCCAGGTCCATAGGTGCTCCGATCTCCATCTCAACAAATCGAGCAGCCCAACACGCCAGTTCGATGTTGATTAATCAATCTCTTTGCATATTTAATGTCATATTACTACAATTGACATTGTCATTGACCATGCCAAGGTCCCATGCAATACAGACTCAATGCTGCATGCATAAGTTAATTATCATTTTCGAAATGTGTTAAATCTTAACAAGTTCGTGATTCTATTTTTCATCCCGGCCGAAGCACGCACTTTTCAACCCAACAAGTCTAACCAGTCGTTTTTGGTTACATCACATCGTGTATGCCAACAAACATAACAATTTGGCGGTGGGGGCAGCAGGGAAAAGGGGGGAACCTTACCATTTAGTGCCGCAGTAAGTTGTACCTGGTCACGTTTTAGAAGTGTAAAATCCGGAGAGTAATCATCTTTTCGAAAGAGAGCTGCTCTGAATTTTTTTATGTGGTTTAGTTGCCTATTGGCTCTATGAAGGCTCCCACCCTTTGGCCGTGATCAAGTGGCTACTAGCACTTTGCTTACTTAACTTGTTGTCTGGTAGTTATGTAGGGGATTTCACTAGTTTTAAAACTATATAACTTGGAGTTACATATTGTATTTAGATTTTGGAAAGCTGATGTTGCTTTGGCTATTCATACCATATTTCTAAAAAAAATATATTCTTGTGCAATGAAAATTGCTACCCAAATAATGCTGAATGTGGTCAAGACTTATTAGCAGTATAAGAAAGAGACAGTCATCATTTTTCAGATATCTGATGAGAAAATGTTGGATAGCCTGATGTAATGGCAAGGAAGAGCGTCAACATCATAGATGATAGCAAACACCAGAGATTTGTGGAGATCCATGATCACCTACGCCAGTTGGCATGGCACCTGATGATGATGATGACCAAAATAAGTGAACTGCTCTGTTATTTACTAATTTAATGCAGCCTTTAATTTTAAAAAGTTGGTGTATATTTTAAGGCAGAGAACAATTGATAGTCCCTCATATCATAAACAACAAAGACAAAAGAGACTTACTTTCTATATCCTCAATGTTGACTCATGTCCATGATTATGTTCATCTCATCAAATAGCTTGTCCTGAGCAGGACTTGCCACCCCAACAGTCCTTTTAATTTCTCTCTCATAGGCCAGATGTCCTGCTTCTGCAGCCGTCATGTTCAAACCCTCAGTTATATCCTGAATCCATCTTCTCTGTGATCTTCCTCTTCTCCTCTCTGCAAGAATGCCTCCTTCCATGATGGTCCTCTCCAGCCCTCCATGTCTTTTTATATGTCCAAAACACTCCAATTTTCCCTTTCTCATTTGTGGCATCAACCAGTTTTCCCCGATCCTGACTTGTATACAATTGAATACAATAGTAATACAGTAGAATAGAATATTGTATTGAGAATATATGTAAAATGTTTGTCTAGTTTCTACTATTGTATTCTTCTTTCAACAGTTGGACAAAATGGAACAGCACAGATTAATGGTGTCGAAGATGATGAGAATAACAAGTCTGACATATCTCAGGCAGTGTCTCGATTGTCACTGAGTCGAAGAAATGTTGAAACAAATTTGCCAGGGACCTCTGAAGAATCTTGGGAGGATGTAGATAATGAGGAAACATCAGTAAAATCTTGTTTACAAAATAGAGTTTCAAACACAGACAACCATCTGCCGCAAAGAGTTCGTTTAAATTCTGGAAATGAAAGAATGTACAATGAAGGTGAGATCTTATTGGTGTGCAAGATTTTAGAGTGACATTATGCAATGAAGTACATTCTCCTGACTATGAAGTGCATACAAAATCTGTTCTAAAATCTCTTCTTATCCTAACGCTGTGAGACAAAACAGGATTGGTGAAAAGAAGTTCATTCTCTATTTCTCTTTATCTCTCTCTCATCTGTGATGCTCTTGGAGCAGAGGGCAGCAACAACTGAACACCATTCTTTTCTGTTCTTGGCTGTCCTCTGTATTGTGGTTAACCTGGGATTTACTACTTTCAATTCTTGTCCTACTGTTCCCCACCAGGTCATTTTGAGTCTTCCAGATTTTTGTTTACCCTCCAGTGTAGTTAGACTCCATATGCAATAAAGGTCTGATCCATCTCCATTGTCTTCATTAGATGATGATGTTCATATTTTCTTGATCATCCGTGTGGTGCTAGGGCCCGCAAGGGAAGCAAAGAATAGTACCACTGCAACCTACAAGGCATGTCATAAGAGGTGACTGATGTAGGACCTAGGAGTTACTCTAGTAAATAAAAAGCATCACAGAAATTGGATGTGCTGGCTTACTTGTAGGTACATAACTGGCACAACGTCAATCACATTAGTCTCAGATCACATACAAATCCCACAGAGAGGTTAACAAGTGATCAATATAGAGCGTCAAGAAGAAGAAGATATTCTCTTGCTAACATGGTGTAAGCAGTTCTTGGTTAGAGATAGTTCTTGGCCAGAATATATGTAAGATCTTTAGCAGAAAAGTTGTATGGAAAGTGTAAAGTTTGGACATATCTTGTTCTGTCATTCTCCAGCATTCTAATCTGTATAGTAAAGTTGATAGCACACAGCTGCGGTATAATTTAATCTTGGTTCGGATACTGTATTGGATTGATTTCCAGACCATCTGAAGGGTCATGAATGAACTTCATGTTTTACACAGTCTGCTTTTAACGTCAGATTCTGCTCCTCCTTCATGGCTGATAACACTTACAAAATATGGGAAAACGGTTGTATTTGGAAGAATTTTAGTTTCTAGTTAATGATGTGCATTAGTTAGTTAGTCTTTCCTCTGGGCCTTGTGGCGGCGCATAGGGCAGAGGTCATAGCTCTCCATGTCTGCGTTCGTTGCTATTTGTTTTAAGTCTTTATGTTTACTAGGCCCATCGTTGAGCCTTCTCTGGTGATGGTTCTATGCAGAGTCTCTCTTGGTCTTCCTCGTTTTCTTTTTCCTTCTGGTGTCCATATGAGGGATTGGTAAGGAAGTCTTCTCTCATCCATTCTAAGTGTGTGGCCGATGTAGTTCCAGCGCGCTTCTATAAGAATTTGATACATTTTCTTGCTTCGTCTCTTGTCTTATTTGTGTATTGGGTCTGAAATCTGACCATTTGAGGTTCAATATTCTTCTAAGACATTTATTCTCAAAGTTATCTAATTTTCTTTCTAGAGCTTTTGTTGCTTTCAACTCTGATCCATAAGTTAATACTGGAATCACACAAGAGTTAAAGATCTTTAATTTTAAGTGCTTGCTGAGTGAATTGGACTTCATATATTTGACAATTTGTTAAAAGCACTTGATGCCAATGCGATTCTGTGTGGAATTTCTGGCTGTATCCCCGAGAGATGACATCATACTCCTAGGTATGTAAAACTTTTGACTTTTTCAAGAGTGTAGTTTTTAGTTGAATATTTTCTGGACTGCTGGTAAGGTCAACAATTTTGTTTTTGTGGTGTTTATTTGGAGACCAATTTGTCCTGAGATATTTTGGAGAAGGTTTGTTTTCATTTGAATATCTTGATGTGATGAACTCAAAAGGGCTATATCGTTGGCAAAATCAAGGTCTTCTAAAATTTTATCAACCCACTTGATGCCCATATTTGTGTTATTGGTGCATTTTCGCATGACCCAGTCAATTGCTATTCCAAAGAGCATTGGCGATAAGACGCAGCCTTGTTTCACTCCTGTTTCCACTGGGAACCAGTCAGAGTTACAGAAATCTGTTCTTACACTGCAGCGATTCACTGTAGAAGGATTTTATGATGTTGATGAATTTAGTAGGAAACCATGTTTTGAGTAGTTTCCAAAGCGTAGACGGTGAATACTGTCAAACGCTTTCTGAAAATCAACAAAGTTGATGATTAAATTCGATTGAAATTCTACGAACTTTCATGATTACTCTTAGTGTGAAGATGTGATCTATGCATGCTCGTTTTGGTCTAAACCCTGCTTGTTCTTCTCTTAGCCTTTCATCTATAGACTTTTCAGTCTCCAATAACATGCTACAAAAAGTTTTCCTGGCACTGACAGAGGTGATCCCACGCCAGTTATTACAATCAGACAAATCTCCTTTTTAGGTAATTTGAAAATAATACCATCTTTCCACTGTTGTGGTGGGGATTCATTTTGCCAGATTTCATTTATAAGTTGGAGTATATGTTGTAAGTTGTTATCATCTGCTGCTTTAAGCATTTCTCCAGAGATGTTATCATCACCAACCGCTTTGTTGTTTCTCAATTTTTTTTAATGGCAGATTTCAACTCTTCCAGTGTGAATGGCTCTCAGGAAGCTTCTATTGTGGGCATGGTGATTTCTTCATCTAGGTTGGGAACAATCTCTGGTTGTGGTCTATTTAGTATTTCTTTAAAATGTTCTGCCCATCGTTGTTTTTGTTGTTCTTCTGACAGCAGTATCCTACCTTGATTGTCTTTGATGGGTTTATTTGGTGTAGGAGTATGTTTGCATAGTTGCTTCATAATGTGGAATACGGTCTTGTTGTTCCCAGTTTTTGCAGCTGTTTCGCATCGGTGGCAGATTGTGAATAAATTTTGTTTATCTTTTCGTGTTCTTGACTTCACCTCTTTATCTAACATGGTGTATTTTTGTTTCTTGTACGTATGCAAGCTTGTCTTTCGTGGATAGAAGAGTTAGTTTTGCTTGTTTCCTTTCTTGAATTTTTGTCCAGGTGTTATCGCTTAGCCACTTTTTCTTCTGTCTTTGGACATACCCTACTGTGTTTTTGCAGCATTTATCAGCGTGTTTTTGAGAAAGTCCCAATTTTCTTCTATGTTGTTCTTTGTGTTCACATTTACCGTTTTGTTTTCTTTGTTCGTGTAGGTATTTCTACTCTGTGTTAAATGTGAGTTGTTGTTCTTTTACCAGTAGGGACTGTGAGTTTATTTTCTTGCTTCTAGGTGGTTTATATAGTGACTTGAGTTTTATTTTTATTTTGGCAATGCAGAGATTGTGATCGCTGCCAACATCTGCTCCTCTGTAGGCTCGGGCATCTTGTATTGATGAACGGAATTTGGTATTAATGCAAAAATGGTCAATCTGGTTTTTTGTGATGTTATCAGGCGAGTTCCACGTAATTTTATGAATGTTTTTGTGTGAAACAAAGAGTTTGCTATTACCAGATTTGCTATTCCACAAAATTCTGTTAGTCTCTCTCCGTTTTGATTTAAGTCTCCTAGTCCATGTTTTCCCATATATTTTTCTACGCCCTTGTTTTCTGACCCTATTTTGACGTTAAAATCACCCATCACAACAGTAATGTTGTGTTTAGGTATTTTGTTGATGGTACCGATTAGTAAATTATAAAAGTGTCTTTGTTTCGCTCTGAATCGCGTTTGTAGGTGCCGTAGCACTGTATGATTGTTAACTTGAAAAATTTTGTTTGGTAGCGCGCTGATATAATTCTGTCATTGACTGGTTCCCAGCTAACTAGTGCTTTCTCCGAGTTGGGTGACATTATAATAGCAACTCCGTTTGAATGATGGTCGCAAGTCTCCTGAATAAATTACGTGCTTTGTTCGTGTTAAGAAACGCCTTACCTGAGCCAGTCCACCTACACTCACTGACCCCGAGTATATCCAGTTTGAAATCGCTCATAACACTACACACTTGGGCTGTTTTCCCCAACTGAAACATGGTTCTTACATTCCCAGTAACCAATTTTAGAGATGTCCTTAGAATTAAACAAATTTGAACGAATCATCGATTCATTTAGAGCCTAAACTCTGTTTCTCCAACAGTGGTGAATTTTTATGATGACGACTTGTCGGGCGAGCATCAACAGTTTGTTGGCCTAAGCTAGAAGAAAACACGTCCCGCCATCTTGAACAACAAACCGAAATGATGTGCATTGAATGTTATTAATTAATTTAATTTGCATGGAATGCAGTAACTAAATTGAAGATTGGAGTAGCCAGAAAAGAGTGTTATTATACAGGAATCATTGCTGGAAGATAAAGCACAACATCATACACAAGTTGGAGACATTCCAAAACACAAGGGGAGGTCAGAAAGTAATGCACCACATTTTTTTCTCTGGTAATAATGAAGACAGGATCATGAAATTTTGCACACTTGCAGTATGACATATGCTGATTGTGTGCCCCAAATTTCACCATATTCTGATCAATAGACCGTTGAAATGGCGAGTGTCAACAATGTCCGTTACAAACAGAGAATTGTTATAGAATTTCTGGCTGCGGAGAAAGAAAATGGGGTGAACATTCATAAATGATTGTGTGCATGTGTGCAGTCTATGGAAGTTGTGCAGTCGATAGGAGCGCTGTCAGTCGCTGGCCTTGCAGCTTTCAATACACTGAGAAAACTCCAAGAGCGGTTCTGCAGAGTTCGCCCTAACAAGAAATCATCTGATTTGTTGCTCCAACACGACAATGCCGCCCTCTCATACAAGTCTGGCAAAACGGGAAGCAATCAACAAACTTGGTTGGACTGTGCACCATATAGCCCCGATCTGGCTCCATCTGATTTTCATCTGTTTCCATCTGATTTTCATCAGTTTCCATCTGATTTTCATCCGTTTCCATCTGATTTTCATCCGTTTTCATCTGATTTTCAGCCGCTTTCCCTCTGATTTTCATCCGTTTCCATCTGATTTTCATCCATTTCCATCTGATTTTCATCCATTTCCATCTGATTTTCATCCGATTCCATCTGATTTTCATCCGCTTCCATCTGATTTTCATCCGCTTCCATCTGATTTTCATCCGTTTCCATCTGATTTTCATCCGTTTCCATCTGATTTTCATCCGCTTCCATCTGATTTTCATCCGTTTCCATCTGATTTTCATCTGGTCGGTTCCCTAAAAAGTTCACTGCATGGCCCCGGTTTGACAATGATGAGGATGGATTGCGCAATTAAGAAATGGCTACGTGAACAAGACAAAACTAGGTACAGACTAGGCATCCATGGCCTTGTTCCGGCTGCGTAAGCCGTAAACTTGGATGGAGATTATGTGGAAAAATAGGTAGTATTAGGGATATATTCAGATATAATTCAGAAAATTTCACCACATTTTTCCAATAGTTTTTAAAAATTGTAGTGCATTACTTTCTGACCTCCTCTATATGTTTTAAGAAGAATCTTGCAAATTTCTGGAAACAATAGCAAATGAAGAGCTTTTAAAACAAACTAACTATGCATTGAACACCATCATTAAAAGATGAAAATGGATGGGACATGAGTGTTGTATATCAGTACGGACATTAACTAGGACAGCTCTCCCCAATGGACAGCGGATGGGAAAATAAGACCAGGACGTAAGGTAACATGAAGAAGAACTGTGGGAAGTGTTGAAAGATTGTAGGAAACTATTGGTTCGAGAGACGGCAGAACAACATTAGTGGAAATCCTGTGTGGAAGCTTATATGTCAAACGAGATACGAAGAAAAAATATATTTATAGATAAACATTATGTTAACAGCTTTGCACTTTTCGGAAAAAATGATGAAGAATTAAATCTGTCGTACATATATATGGCTTGTTTGCTTGTTTTTCACCTTTACAGACAGTCAATAAGCAAGTGTTTTACAGTGACAAATTCTGAATTTGCGCTTGCCTCTCTTGTCTTTCATCTCATCCCTAAGTCTCTCATGACTGTTTCTTTCTGAGTTGTGTCTTAGTCAAAAGCAAGGATGAAGTGTTCCTCTCCATTTGTAGCTAGCCTGGGCAGCTGATATGGGGTATTGACCATGTCCATTTTGCACAAACCCCCACCTTTACCTTACTTTTTCATCCAAAGGAAAGACAAGGTCAATATGTTTGGAATCAAGTAGGAAGCATCATTTGCTTTACAAGATAAAGATCCAAGTAGGATCATGCGAACAGGCAGTTAACCGTCGCTAGCAGGACTGTGCGCCTGTGATTACATGGTGAAGGAATTAAGTATGTAATTATCCTCTAAATTAGCAACACCGTATAATATTAAATTTCCAGTAAGCTCACTGCAAGTGGTTTGGACTATAGGTTCCCGGACCATATGTCAATACTTGAAAATCTAAACTACAAGTATCTCAGTTTGAAGAAGGCAGAGACACTGATAATAAGGAAAGCAAACTTTCACAGAAAAATCAGTCAGAAACGCCATACCAGTTGCCCTGACAATGCCTGAATTTATAGTGGCTGAAGGCAAGAAGAGAAGGAAAAAAGAGATATAATATTAAATTTACATGCTCATACAATTGTTCACAGACTTTCATAATTTCAAAAAATGAATATTAGTCAATGGTTTTTTTTTCATTTTTCTGGGGATGGGAATACAGTTTCAGAGTATGACTTTGACAGAAGACAAGCTCAGCCTACATCTACAGGATCCACTGTGTCTAGACAAGCTGCTGCATCTAGTTTGCCACGAGGTGAGATTTCTTAATTTTGTTAATAGTTACTAAGTGATCGATCAATTGATTGATTGATTGATAGGACCATCATCACTGCACTTTGATGAGTAACCATGTGTGCTCTGATCTCTTTCTTACACAGGAAGATATCAACGGCAGTGCACTAGCTGTGTAGCATCGGTATGGTTCCTGGTGTAATTTAGGAGATGGTAAAAATATTTTGTAGGAATTTCTATTATTTATTATTTTTAATGAATGTTGCCAAGGCAGCGGCTATCCATCCTGCTCTTCTCAGTTCTGAAATGTGAAGGGTTCTTTTATATGCTCAATTTGAACATGGGACCTACATTTTTTTGTCAGTCTCAGATAAGACTAGGAACTCGATCTCACCTACACTGAAATCAGGATCTCTGAGAAAATATCTTGCAGAAGCACAAGGAAAGGAAAAAAGGGACAGACTATCTCTTGTGTAAAAGACTGTGCAGAGAGTTGTAAAAAGACAAAAGCATCAAAGTCTTTAAATGCCTTTTCTTTCTGAACTGTACAGCCAATGCAATGTCATCTTGCAGTGGATGCCATCTATCTATTGTCTAGTGTCGTTCTCCATGTGAATGATGGAATTGGTTGTCCACCCTTGTTGTTAAGCGTAGGAGTGGGAGCTTTAATTTGCATTCCAGGGCCAGTTTAGTCACCATTGTGTTATATCTGTGTTTATTTAGTGTGGTCTTGATATTGTCTATCCATCTTTCTTAGTCTTCCCTTGGCTCTAGTACTTGATCTATTGTTATTGTATGCTGTTATTGGTGGTTGGTTGTATTCCATTTTCATTAAATGTCCAAACCATTGCATTTGTTGTCTTTCAATGTATTCGATGCATGAAGTTATGCCAACTCTGTTTCTGATGTTTTCATTCCATAGACTATCTTTCCTGGTGACCCCCACTGCCTTCCTAAAGCATTTAATTTCACGCGTGGTGAGCTTTCTGTATTGTGTTGCTGTCAGAGACCAAGTTTGGCACTGGTAAAAAAATACTTTTACCTTCTGTCTTTTCACTTCCATCTTGATCTTTGGGTGTTGTAGTTATGGTGCCAGCTGGTAGGTCACTGCATTTGCTTGTTGGCATCTTATCTCTTTCTGTATCAAGCTTTCCATCCTCTGTGAAAATGCGGCCTAAATATTTTAATTCAGAAACTTGCTTTACTCTGGTGTTGTCTATTTGTATGTTTGCTTGGCTTGATGTTCTACTGATTTTCATGAGATACCATTTTCCTATGGAATGCTAGGGAAAATTTGGCAACAGACTGATTGGTTAAGGAAGGTACTGCAGGACAGCAACCAAATTTACAAGTTACCTATTACCAAAAGAAAAAGATGATTAAATCAATCATAAAGTCACCAATACTAATACAGGACAACTACCAAAATAGGACAAACTTCAGAGGCTTACGTGGACAGGCTTGCATCAACAGTATTGATCATAGGGGAGTTAAGGATGGATAGGGGGGTGCTCTTTAGTCTTTTTTTGAGGCCACCTATTTCATGACGACACTAAAATTGATGTTGTATCTATCAAGCGATCTAAGGAGTTTGGAATTACACATTGTACAAGCAGGCCTGAAAGCCAGAGAAGCAGAGTGAGGGGTGTGTTTAACCAGTAAACTACAGGGACCATCAGTATGCATACCCTTCAATAACTGTACCCTTCAATAACTGTACCCTTCAATAACTGTTAGCTGAACACCTTTGTTGTGTTATTCGATTGACGTCGTGGCACATTAGGCATTCCCATGTGTGCTCTGCTCTCAACTGCAGCAGCCATCCCAAAGTCCATTTGCTCAACATACCCATGAGAAGTTGGTTAGTATGTCTTCTCTCTCTACCACAAAGACAACACTGTCTGGCATGTCCAAACTTAACTCCTAATGTGCCCTTGATTTCTATCCACCCATTATGAGTGCAGATTTCCAGATTTAATCCTTTGAGCACCTATGTGTCTGTCTGAAGTGATACGACATTGGTTCAATAACCAAGTAACCAATAACTAATCTCTATTGTTTAAATTTATAGTTTATGCAGTCTTTGGTTATTTGTTTATTATTGTTTATTTAAAAGGCGGCGCAGGACAAGAACAGGATATCTTTCTGAACGCAGTAACTGAGGATCTGCCTGTATCTCAAATTAGTATCAGGTCAAACAGTGTAGCTAACACACTGACAGGACCGAACGTCAATCACAACAGCTTTCCATCCAGTAGTAGGACTGTGTCTTTTGGAGACAGTGCAGAAACACAAACAGCACCGTTACATATGTAAGTAAGAACTAATTATGACCAGTATCATCATCACCTGTATTCTCATTGTAGTCTGGGCGCAATAAGATCATTTTCATTGTAGCCTGGGCGCAATATGATCATTCTCATTGTAGCCTAGACCCAGTAAGATCATTCTCATTGTAGCCTAGACCCAGTAAGATCATTCTCAGAGAGAGAAATTCAGGACTGTTAAGGTGTCAAAGTTCTGCTCAGGAAAAGCTATTTGATGATGATGATTCTCAGTCAGAATTCATTGGACTGTGACTAACTATTTTCGAAGATTTGAATTTTGCAGGTGATCAGACCCGTTTTTTTACCCATAACTGTTCCCAGATCCAATATAAAATTATTATATCAGACTGATTATTGGTTACTGAACGGATGTCACAGCACTCTAGGCAGACCCATAGGTGCTCTCAGTCTCTCCCAACAGATGTCGAAGGGCATGACACTGATGGTTCCTGTAGCTCGCTGGTTAAACATACTACTCTCTGCCCCTCACACATCCAACACTACTTGTACAACATGTAATTCCAAACTCCTTAAATTGCTGGTTAGATTCAACATAAATATTGGTGTCCTCATCCAATCGGCGGTAGCCAAGAGACAGAAGAACATAACATTCCCATTATCTTTCCTAAACTCCCAGACAATCACCGCTGTGGCTATTACCCGCCACACCCCACCTGTAAAAATGTAAGTCAAGTAAAGAAAAGCTTTTTATACCTCAAGGTATATTGGGTAATACTGTTTTAGGCCCGTATTTTTCATTGTCCATCGATAATCGATGGGTGATCAACATCACGCCTTCCTTTACTTCCCATTACTTTTCCGGTACCTAATTGGACAGTGTTGACCTGAGAGCGTTACGGTCGTAAAATATTCCATGCCCAATGTAGAATTGAACCCGGACCTAGCGAAGAAGTGGGTTCACTAACAACTACACTACTGCAGCTCTCACACTCAACCTGTAATAACAGTTATATTATTATTATTGTTATTTTTTCAGGAACATTCCACCGTCACTGCGAGCCACGAATAAACAATACTGATGTTCGACAGCACTTGCAGACGACAGCTTTCATTTGGACAACAAGTACAGTAATGTCCGAGTTACCTTCCATTAACAGAGATTCAAATGTCCAGCAGCAGGAGACTATTCAACCACACATTTCACAATCTTTTCAATCAAACTTTACATCAAGTCTTGGGGTAAATGCACAGCATCGGATACCTCTTGGGGCTCTTTTTACATCTTCTGAAGGTAGAAATAGACTTTGTGTTCTGTAGCTGTGTTTGGAAGGTAGAAATAGACTTTGTGTTCTGTAGCTGTGTGTTTGGAAGGTAGAAATAGACTTTGTGTTCTGTAGCTGTGTGTTTGGAAGGTAGAAATAGACTTTGTGTTATGTAGCTGTGTGTTTGGAAAGTAGAAATAGACTTTGTGTTCTGTAGCTGTGTGTTTGGAAGGTAGAAGCAGACTTTGTGTTCTGTAGTTGTGTGTTTGGAAGCTAGAAGTAGCCTTTGTGTTATGTAGCTGTGTGTTTGGAAGGTAGAAATAGACTTTGTGTTCTGTAGCTGTGTGCTTGGAAGGTAGAAGTAGCCTTTGTGTTATGTAGCTGTGTGTTTGGAAGGTAGAAGCAGACTTTGTGTTCTGTAGCTGTGTGTTTGGAAGGTAGAAGTAGACTTTGTGTTATGTAGCTGTGTGTTTGCAAGTAGAAGTAGCTGGTATATTTGTCATGGTTTAACTCTTTTAGTGCGTTTTGTGACTTGATAATGCTGGCAACATTTCTTTATTTTTAAATAACTTTTAAAATATTTCTTTAAAGGGTGTACAGCCGAAGAATTGATTTCATTGCACCAGTTTTTTTTCCCATATGGCTTGCTGTCTTTGCAGAAATGGCATGCCACCTGCCGAGAGAATTGCACAAGCCACGAACTCTGTAGCTCCGGCAACAATCCTAGGGTCTCTGGAAAAAATGCACTCGTAAACAGAACAGTGCAGTCAGATTTGAACCTGCGTCCTTTGGATCACAAGGCAAAGGTTTAACCATGGCCACAGAGACCCCCAAAATATATTTCTTTGTCCTTGTATAACTTTCAAAATATATCTTTAAGGGTCTAAAGCCGAAGGATTGACTTCATTGCAACCAGGTTTTTACCTTGTATAGCTCGGTGTCTGTCCACAGAAATGGCATGCCGCCTGCCGAGAGTATTGCAAATAGCACGGACTCTGTAGCTCCTGCATCAATCCTAGGGTCTCTGGAAAAATGCACTCATAAACAGACAGTGCTGTCCGAATTCGACGCGAGACAAAGACTCACAAAAATATTTCTTTTCTGAATTGACGCAAGGCAAAGACTCACAAAAATATTTCTTTGTCTTTGTATAAGTTTTAAAATATTTCTTTGTCTTTAGATAACTTCCAGAATATTTCCTTGTCCCCACACTTGGGTCATCCACCAATGACAGCACAACTTATAGACAGAACTGATCCGATGTGGCAGAACAATGGCTTTGGTCACTGTGGAGTCAAGCTAGGAGCAGGGCTAAATGGTAAGTGTTTTTATTGTAGTTAAGAACAGTTCCTCATAATATTTGTAGGGATTCTATCTCACTGTCGCATTGCAGGCAATTAGAGTGGCGATGTCTTGGCTAAAGAGGGAAGTGCCAAACAAAGAGCAAATTTACCAACCCGTCTTTTCAGGAGGTCAGAACCCTCATACAGAGAAAATCTGCAGTAGACTGGAAGACAAACACTGGATATGATTATGAAAAGACTTCCTCAAAGACCTAAGAAGAACAGACCAGGTCATTATATTTCAGCTCACGTACCAGACACTGCAGACTCAACAAACATTTATATGACTAGGAATAAGTCAAACAGCTCTCTGCCAGTGTCACATGGCGAACAGACACCGGGCATATCCTGCAAGACTCTCCTCTCCTATGTGAGCTGAGAAGCAACATGTGGCCACACCAGTCGACTCACAAACTAAGCTTTGGGGAAACCTGACAGACCTGAAGCTGACTGCACAGTTTGTGGTCAACAGTAAATTAAGCGCATGACCAGAGATCGCTAAAGAAGAAGATATGTTTGTCTTGCATAAAGATAATGAAGTCATCAGGAAAAAAGTGGGTACAACACCAGTACCGAACTTTATCAAGAAACAACAAATTAAATGTTTCTACCATATAAGCAGATTACCGGCAAACAGTGCCTCAAAGAGCAATGTTACTGTGGTACATTGGATACAAAGCAAAAGGCTTCCACGCAAAGGTGAACTTCAGTGAAAAACACTGTCTTGAAGTGCAAACAAAAGCATATTCTATAAATGTCTTCTTATCCTGACGCAGTGAGGCAAAACAGGATTAGAGAAAAGAGAATAGATAATTCATGATTAGTATATCAAGAAACTCGGCATAAATGTTGTAGGCCAGTAAGATCAGATGGGGATAAAGGGGATCAAAGGCGCATGGGGCCAACAGTGCGCCAGGATTAGTGAGCTGGCACTAATTTAGGCCCTGCCTCACCTCCTCGTGGTGACCCTGAAACAGACGGTATTTCCGGTCTGGCTAAGAGGGCAGGTGTGTCCTGGGAGAACTACTTTGGTGCAAGTAGAGATGCAAAGGTAGTCACGCTAGATGGAATCTGCTCACAACATAGACGAGCGAATGCCCAGATTGACTATTAATGCTAGTCTCTCCCGGACGATGGGAAAAGCTGGAAGGATAAACATACAGGATGAGAAGTGCATCCATCGAAAGAGATTGGACCACATGGGGTGAAACTCAGAGCCCGAATGCTCTTTCTTGAGCCGAATATGCTGGGAGTCGAGATGAGCTGCACGTGGGCCCACATGGGGAAAAGTAGGGTCCCCATCACAGGGTGGGAGCCGGGTTAACCTCAGGCGGGGACAGCCCAGGCAAATGTGTGCACGGTTGGAATTGACGGAAATGGTAAAGTAGGCACCAGGGCAGGCGCAAGCAAGCTATGCCACGATGCATGGGTGGGCCCATATGGGTGAAACCCGTGCCCCACCACAGGGTGGGGGACCTGTTGAACTCAGGCGGGAACAGCACAGGCAAATGTGGGCACGGTGGGAATTAGCGAAATGGGTGAGGCTGGCACCAGGGTGGAGCATGCGGGCGATGCACAGGTGGGATCACAGGCGGGAAGAAAGCATGGCGCGGCAGGCAAGAGGGTGTGCGGACCACCCGAATGTGCAGAAAAAATTGACAGCCCAGCAGAGGCGAAGCCAGTGCGCGTTTCCACTCGCAGGGAACTACTGCTGCCTTGTAGTTTGATTGGGGACAATCAAAGGCTAGCGGAGCAAACCATACGCAAAACTGGATGGGCGGCAAACCAAGGTGTCCACAAAACGACCAGTTCGCTGGACATATGGGGCTCATAAGCCCGGAGGGCAGGCGTATAAGGGTCGCTGCCCTAAAGAAAATGGCAACCTGCTGCCTTGCAGGTTTGGCTGGGGACAGCAAAGGTGTTAGTTGAAACCGAACACACCACCGAAGGATAAGCACCTGAGCTCCAATAGGTACTGAAGGTTGTGCACGACATCCATTCTTGATGTTTGGCTGTTTATATATCACATTAGAATGATAAGAACGATCGTGAGAGAGAGAGAGAGATGGGGAAAAGGGCCTGGATGTCATAATGAACTGTGGGAAGAGAGTTGAAAGATTGTATTCCAACGTGGGAAATAGTTAGTTGTAACTAAAGATAAGAAGTCTTGCGGGGTGTCTGTGGCTAGTGGTTACGACCTTGCCTTGCGAGTCAAAGGTCATGGGTTCGAATCCAGAGACGCACACCGTTCTTTCACAAGTGAATTTTTTTCCAGAGACCTAGGATTGTTGCAGGAACTACATAGTTTGTGCTTTATGCAATACTTTCAGCAGGTGGCATGTTATTTCTGCGGAGAGGGACCGAGCCATATGGGGTAAAACCCGGCACAATGAAGTCAATCCTTTAGCTTTAAGAAGACTTTGTGGCATGAGTTGGTTGAGGAGATATGCTCCACCCGAGTTAAAGGGCACAAGAATGAGAGAGGAAAACAGATTTGAGCAAGACTGTCCTCTCCTGGATGAGCTGAGCAGCAACATGTGACCACACCAAGTCGACCTGAAAACTACGTTTTGCTGAAACTTGACAAACCTGAAGCTGACTGCCAAGTTTGTGGTCAACAGTGGATTAAGGTCATGACAAGAGATGCAAAGAAGAAGAACTCAAGTTTGATGATACTAACTCACTGCACATATAAACAGTATCTGAACAAAGGCTGATACACTACCGAATCTCAACCAACTAGATAAGGGAGGCAATCTTTGACATATTTACTTTTGTGTTACAATGGGCTGAAATGACATTCTTAACGCATTGAATTAAAGAGTCTTTCCGACGGAGGATTTCAGGGTTGTGAATCAGATTGAGAGAGATAGGTGTCGATATAGGTACAGCCTGAAAAGAACAACATACCAGATATGCAAAAAGATTGATTAATCAATATCAAACTGATGTGTTGAGTCGCTGGGAGCTGCTGGATTTGTTAAGGTGGA
>JADZMA010000264.1:0-39025 GCA_020796225.1 Arion vulgaris
CTTTTTGGGTTTGTTTTGTCCAGATTACGAATACAAATTTAAATTTATGAGATAACCTTTTTTACTGAAGGTTGTTTTTTTGATTTTTTGACTACCTAATAATTATTTTGGTAGCACAAAATAGAATTTACAGCAGCAATATAACAAATTTAACATTTTTGATAAGTCATAGGTGTATCCACATTTTTCCCGTGAGTGGAAATCATAAAAAAACGAAGACTTTACTTTAATTTGGGCCTTCATTTCGATACAGTTATCATGTTAAGAGGTCAGGATTATTGTGGTGGTCTTGAAAAGGACCACCTGTGTACATTGATGACAATCTCATGCAAATATCTGTATTGCATATTTTTTTTTTTGTTAACTAGACGACATCGGAACTTTGTCTTCTTGTGCCACTACATTGTGGTATGATGCAGTGTCCATTATCAGACAAAAAGGGCCTATCTAATGTGGGAAGTATATTTTTCTCAATCCACTCTCTAAATATATGACCGTTCACTTCTGTGTGGCGGTCCGATTATCGAAACAAATGGGAGTTGTGCATTCTTCAACAGCCCATTTTGTCTACTACCTGCATGTGCAATTATAAAACGCTGCCCTTTACCACTTGGTACTAATTTCTTAATCGTTCCATCTGATAACTGTCATTATTTGTTTATTGGTGTAGTGAGCATTAATCCATGTTTCGTCTAAATACATAATGTCATAGCTTTGTCGACGCAATTTTATAACTTCACGTAAATATTTGCTTCTCATCACAACTAGATGCGGTTTCTCACAGATAATATTTCTTCCACTGGCTTATTTTCTAAATTTGAAGCCTGTCGCCCCTATCCTTCCCAGCTCCATAATGTGATTTTGACACATCGATGTCGCTTTCTTTCTAAGCCCCATTTTTAAATTTTCCTTAATGTTACTGTTTTTTCAAACTCAAACATTGACACAATTCTCTTCTGAATAAACTCTCTATTAAAACTATCTACGACTTTCTATCTTGCGTTCATGGTTGCATTGCACATGTACTTGAAAAGTCTTGGATCCAGCGATTGAATGTACGTCGATTTACTCCAAAACCCCATTGCCCTCTGCTCAGGGTTAGAAATGCTCCTATCCTAGCTTCTCTAAAAAAATATTGATACATCTGCATTGTGATGCTTTGCAGTGTCACAAAATTTACTTTTATACTCATTGTAACTTTTATACTCATTGTAACTTTTATACTCATTGTCAAGACCACAATGTACACGCCTCTGAAAGGAATGAAGCTATTAAAATGACCTTCGGAAAACTAAACTTAACTTGTCCGTTCACTTGTAAACACTTTTGGTCTTCCGGTAAATAATGGGAAAACATTAAAAACACGTGGATATTGAGGTTTTTAAAATTACGCACCAATAACAGCTGTAAAGCTACTGTAAGCCTTAAAAATGTATGTCTGGTTCATGTTTGATGTGTTTTGTATACCTCATATAAGCTAAAGTGAAAACCAGATGTTTGTTTTCCTTGTAATGTCATGACGACTCATATAAGTTAAAGTGAAAACCAGATGTTTGTTTTCCTTGTAATGTCATGACGACTCATATAACTAAAGTAAAAACCAGCTGTTTGTTTTCCTTGCAATGTCATGGCGACTCATATAAGTTAAAGTGAAAACCAGCTGTTTGTTTTCTCTTAAAATTTGTCAGACTCATATAAGTTAAAGTGAAAACAAGCTGTTTGTTTTCCTTGCAATGTCATGAGGGATTAATAAGTATACAAAAATATCACCTCTTTACGTTAAATTAAAGGGCTCCGACTTACAGAATTTCAAACATGGGCTTTGGGGTTTTGTGAAACGCATTTTTATATCGGTATCTCTTTATGTGACAACAGTTGTGTTAACTGTCCCAGTATTTGGTTAGCTTTTGTGGAAGATTCCTGATTTCACTATTGATACTTACATCTGCTAAGTAAATTGCTCATAAGTATTTGGCCTCAATTGTTTGTACATAAACCAAATCACGTTTATCATCAAATTCCCTGCCCTTAGCAAGATGTGGCGATTTATAACAATAGTTTGTTAGATTTTTTTCTGTTAAATTCAAAACAAAGATAACTCTGTTCAATCTCCTTTTAATCTGTGCCTCCAAATCTCAGTGCATTTCCAGGTTTTCCTCTCTCTTGGTTCCCCAAGAATTCCAAAAAAGGGTCTTTTCAGAGGCGGGTCGTCATTAGGGCCAGTGGGCCTGGCCCCACCAATAATCGAAAGGGGGAAAACTTCCAGGAATACACAAGTAATAGTAAATACTCCAAAAAACCCTGATTGTTCCGAAAATTTATGTCTGACTCCAGCAAGAAAATTGACTACGAGCCGCCACTGGGGCTTTTGTCATATTTCTTTCAGATTCTTTTATTCAGCCTAATGTATATTTTGTTAGTTATTTTACTTTTGACTCACTGAGATATGCCAATTATAGTCTTTTGATTTCGTTTAAACAAATGTATAAACAAGAAAGAAAATCCAGTCCTTTGAAACTAAATGCTACAGAAAGATCCTACGAATACCATGGACAGAAAAAAAGAAAGAACACTGATGTCCTGAAAGAACTAAATGTTAAAGAGAAATTGGCTGAACAACACCTACTATACAGAAAAATTACATACTTTGGTCACATTAAGCGTCACGATGACTTGAAGAGAGCAATATTAGAGGGCAGGGTCCCAGAACGCAGAGGCAGAGGAAGACCAAGAAGAAGATGGCTACAAGATATTAAAGAAACCATGAATATGACCATCGACGAAGGGGTGAACTGGCAGAGACAGGTGAATTTCAGATTTCTGCAAGAACAACGTCCTATAAAGGATACGCACCTTGATGATGATAACAATACGTTAAGCAGACCATCGGAGGCGAACTATTGAAGGGAAACTATTAGAAGGCGAACTATTAGAAGGCGAACTATTAGAAGGCGAACTATTGAAGGCAACTATTAGAAGGCGAACTATTAGAAGGTGAACCTTCAAAAGGCGAACCATCCGATGGCGAACTATCAGAATGCGAACCATCCGATGACGAACTATCAGAATGCGAACCATCCGATGGCGAACTATCATAATGCGAACCATCAGAAGATGAACCATCACAATGTGCCTAAAGTGCGGTATAGTAAGTTTTTTAGTCAGTGGTGGTCTGGGTTCAGCTCCCGCAATGCGCGAGGAATTTTTCCGTCCGCGACGGGTCCAGGTCGATCAGCCTCAACTGGGTACCAGACATGCTCTGGGAAAGTAAAGGCGGCCCGGGGTGTCTGACCACATCACCCATCGTGTGCCGAATGTCAATGAAAAATACAGGCCCAACACTGTATTGACCTATATACCACGAGGTATGAAAGGGTTCCTTTTTCTATTTCGTATGTGATACGTGTGTGTATCGTGATGTGTTTTTTACGTGTTGTATGTATGCTGTTGTTTCGTCTTTCAGGTCTTGTTTATTCCGCTTCCAGGTTGGTTTGAGTTTTTTTTTTTTCCCCTTTGCCACAGTGCAGTTTTCATGCCCAAAATTATCTTGCATACCCTTGCCCTTTTCTTCCAAAAGTATATCGCCCATCCCCACTGTGGAGTTGGGTTTGAGCCTGAGCGGGTAGTTGACCCATTTTTGCCTAAAAGAAAAATTCGATTTCTCCGCTGCTTTTTTACTGGGTAGCACCCCGGGGCTCATCGTGTCCTCACGTGGTCGCAGTGGTACTATTCTTTTTTCCCCTTGCGGGCCCCGGGCATCACATAGCTGTTATAAACCCCGATTCATGACAGGATTTTTCAAAACCCAAATTTAAATTTCGCGATCAATCACGGTTCATGATGATGGAAATATCCTCCGGGGCATCATCATTAAGGGCTGTGGGCCTGGCCCCACCAATAATAATCTAAAAAGGTATTTTTTTTTTATAAAAAAATTAAAAAAAAAATGTTTTATCCAAAAAAAAATGTCAGGCACTAACAAAAATGACCCGACCCACTGTCCTCTCATATTCTCTTTTGACACGGTGCAAGCAGAGTTCTTGGTTAGAATAATATCGCCAGAACGGGAAAGATTTTTCCCCAGGTCGGCTGTTTCACTCTGGAATTAGTTCATGGGGGGGAACGTTTTTGCTTTTCGTGTGTTTTTTCGTTATCACAGGAACGAACATATGGGGTTATCGTTGGTAAAGGAACCGAAAATATTTAGAAATTTCATGAAACAATTTCATAATGTTTATAAACACGTTTAATTCCTATCATCTTAGAGTAATCGACGTACACAGTATACAGACAATTTTTCTTTTTTAAATGTACAAGGAGATATTTTTTTATACACCTTGACATTAAATGTGGGAAAACCTTTCAAGAAATTGGAAAGGGGTTTGAATGCTGGAAATTTTAATGATTGCCTTAAATATTGACAAACAACCACTTGTGGCTGTGACAAAAACTACGGGGTAATTCCTTCAGTTGATCCAAAATTTTAAATTTTTGGCCTTTTTAAATTAAAAAAAGGCAGTGTTTTTTTTGACATTTTGCTGCTGTCTTAAGTTCCGCTGGGTTTGACTGACATCCCGGGGTTTATTTTTTTTTAAAACTATTTTTGGCAACTTTGGGGTTACATTGAGATAAACTTAAGAATAAAATGAAGAATTAAGACATCAGGGTTTCTGTGGCGTCTTTTAAAGTAGTTAATGGGTTTTTCCATGCTTTCCCGAAGAGGGTAAGTTTAAAACCCGGGATGGGAGATGGGTAAAAAATTTAGAACAAGGCTGAGAAAGAAACATTTTTTTTCTTCACCTTTCAACTCCCAACGGAGTACAGTCTTCAAAAATTTCTTCCACTTTTCCCTGTCCCCTACCAACCCTTACCTTCTCCATGTTTTACTTTTTTTTTAAAATATATCCCACTCTCTTCCCCAAAATTATGTCTAACCCTTTTCCTACCCTCTTTCCCTGGGGGCAAAAAGTTCCTTCCAAACTTCAATTGGTTTTCCAATTTTTTCCCTAGTCATCCGTCTCTTCTGTAGCTCTTTCCCCACGGGGTTCTTTTATTATTTCTCTGATTTTCCTCTTTTAATCTTGCCATAATCTAGCCCCTCTTTCTCGTAAACACCCATTTATAAGGTCTGTAGTTAAAAAATCTGAACAATGCAAAGAAAAGAAAAAAAATACGTGATCGTACCTCCAACGAATGGGGATTAAAAAAACATCTTGCCTTTTAATTAACTGTGATCGATCTTTTTTACGCGCTTTTTCATTATCGGTTACCGGGGGCGGGTTCAGCAGGACAGAGGTTGGTTTTTTAAGAATTCTCCGATCATTGGGTCATCGGGTGTTGACACGCATATAAAGCAGCTCCCCAAAAGTCAGAAACAAACCCTTTCTTTCCCCCCACCTCCCCCCTTTGGGTAGGGGGGGTTTTCCTAAACTCCCCCCCAGAAAGGCAACAATATACTTGAGGTTTTGCTTTAAACCACGTTGGACCATTTTAGTGTTCCATTATCATTTATTATATATATATATATATATATATATATTTAATATATATCATTTATTAATAGTATAAAATTATATATTAAAGAGCCGCGGGTTTTTTGAACCGCTGGGGCACTGGAATGGGTTCAACCCCCCGCAATGCGCGTGGAATTTTCCCGCCCCGACGGGGTCAAGCCCGGGTAAAATGTTCGGAAAGTAAACGGGCCGGCGTGTCTACCACATCCCCCATTTGCCGACGGTAAATAAAATACGGGCCCCTAAAATGATTGCCTATATCCAGGGTATAAAAGGGTCTCTTTACTTTATATGTGTTTGACTATCTTCAAATAATCCCATAACTTGAAATATGGACAGGTTGGTGCAGCTGACTAGGGGATGGGCAGCGGACGGAACACTCATTGGTGCCTATAATACCATGTCGAAGACGAAAATTTATATATATATATATGTGTATTTTTTTTTAGTGTTTCCCCGAAATCTGGAAGGTTTGCCAAACGGGGAAAAAGTGATGTATATAAAAGCCACTTTAAGGGAAAAATGGAAATTGTTAAGTTTTATATGCATCTGTGGTTTATAGTATGGACTGGGTTAACCATTATCATTCTCTTCCATTTCTGCTTGTTTAACTTTTGTCCTGGACAGAACGCCACGTTAACAGACTTGCTTCTTTAAAGTCCGATGCCCCCCTCTGAAACCTTCATGCTCAAAAATCCTACTTTTAAATCCATTTCTCCGTGGTCTTTCTCTTCCCCTTCTTCTTCTTTTTTGCGTTCGTTCTTTTAAAATTTTAATCACTCGGATATGTTTGATCTTTGCCAAGAACGTTTATACGCTGACATTGATTTGTTGGCCCCTAAACCCAAAAATTTCCCACGTTTGGCTGACCCTTTTCCCAACCCCCCTTTTTTGCAAAATTGTTTTTTCCCGTAATTTTTTTTCCAACCCCTTAAAGGTTTTTTAAAGGATGGTTGAAGATTAAAAGTAAAAGATAAAGTGAAAAACAAAATTTTATCTCAATGGGCAAAAACAAAATAAGACCGATAAACGAAATGACAAAAATTTTTTAAACGGAAAAAATAGAAAATGTGAACAGTTTTGAATATTGGTTTCCCTCCCAAAACAGAGGGAAATGTGAACAGTTTTGAATATCTTGGTTACTGATAACAACAGAGGGAAAAGGAAACATTTTTGAATATCTTGTTTATAAAACAGTAAATGTGAAATTTTTGAATTTTAGTTCCGTAACAACAGATGGAAATGTGTAGTTTTAAATATCTTTTTCCCTTTTAAAAAAGAGGGAAAATGTGAATATTTTTGAAATCTTGTTCACTGCTAAAACAGTGGAAATGGAACAGTTTTGAAATCTTTTCGATAAAAAAGATAAATTGAACATTTTTGAATATCTTAGTTCACTGAAAACCCAAAGATGGAAAGGGAACAGTTTTGAATATCTTGGTTTCCCTTAACAACAGATGGAAATGTGAACATTTTTAAATTTTTTCATGATAACAATAGAGGGAAATGTGAACAGTTTTGAATATCTTGTTCCATAAAAACAGAGGGAAATGTGAACGTTTTAAATATCTTATTCACTGTAAAAAGAGGGAAAATGTGATTAAAATTAAAAAGAACAAGCATGGCGTTACAGAAAATTAAAAAATTAAAAACAGTATGGAACGGAAACTGAAAAGAAAAAAAAAAGATCAGAATACAAAGGCAGCATTTCCCGTGGCAACTGGGGGTGTAAGATGGACTTTTAAAAAAGCAGGGGAAAAAACATATTGTGTTTTGAATATAAGTGTTTAAGAAGAGTCTCGTATATCTTGGACAGAAAGAGAACAAATAGATCTATCTAAAAAAACCAAAATCAAAAAAACTCGTTCAAAAAAAGAAAACTGAATTTTTTGGACATAAAAAAAGACATGAAGGCTGAAGAAGACCATCATGGAAGGAGGAATACTGTCAAAGAGAAGAGGGGGCCGGAGAAATGGTTCAGGATTCGATGGTTTGAAATTGACGGATGCAGAGGCAGGACATCTGGCCTATGAGAGAGAGAAAATTCGGAGGACTGTTTGGGTAAAGTTCTGCTCAGGAAAGGTAGCTGATAATGAAGAATTTTTCTTATATGTTAAAAATATTTCAATTTGCAATTTTATTTAGCATCAGTATATTTTTTTTTGGATTTTTTTACAAACTATTTGTTCACCTTGCCCATGAAACGGAGGATTTTTTAAAATTATAGTCTTCTTCTTCTTCGGTTCTCACTAGATTGGGATTTTTTTTTAATAAAGGCAGCCGTTCCCAATTATCAACCCACGCCTACTTCTGCAAGACTGTAAACGGTTACGGTATAAAAAAAAAAAACAAGGCCCGAAACAAAAGCTTCGCGGGTTTTCCGGGGGGAACAAAGTCCCTTCAAACCAGGAAAATTCATGAAAAAAGTTGGTCCATCAGTCTAGGGGGAACGAAAGAGAGAGAGGGGGCCACCCATACAGTTTTGTCTTCTGAGTTCTCAATATATTGGGTTTCGGATTCTCTTTGCAGCCGTCTGCCTCAGATTATCACCACGCCATACAGTTTTTTTGGGACGCTGTTTAAGTGGACCACCCTTTTTTCCCAATCTGCACACTAAAGTTCTTGGATAAAATTTCCCCTTAATTTCTGCTTCCTTTTTGGGCCGACCTCTTCCGCAGTTTTTTTGCCCCCTGGGAGGGAAAGTCTAATTTTTTTGCGTGGCTAAATTCGAGACAGATTTGCGACCGTACAATCCGTTATCCCTTTCCCTCTTTGGGGGGTCGTTGCCATGTTATGCGCTATCGGCCCTGGTCCCCCTTTTTCTCAACATTTTTTCGGTTGCTTTCCCCAGCGGCCATCCAATTTCACCCAAACCTCCTTAGTCGCCTCTTCCACATGTATGGCAGGAAAAGTGGTTCTATTCTTTACACCCCAAATTTAGCCCCCTATAACCACGGGGGAACACTTCTACCCAAAAATACATATATTTTTTCTACTACCATCTTCTTCTTCTTTGCTTTCTTTTTTTTTTAAAATTTTTAATCATTTTTGGATATTTTGATTTTTCCCAAAGAACTGTATCGTTGCAAATTGGTTTGGTAGGCCCTAACCCATAAACTTCCTTTTTGGACACTTGCACCCGTTTTCAAAACTCCTGAAATTCCTTTTTCCCCAAAACTTTAGGGAAATATAAAGCTCTTAGTATCGTTACCTTTGTTTCCTATTAGTTTTATTCTATAGGGTTTTTTGAAATTGCTTTATCCTGGTTCTTTTGATAAAAAAAAGGGTTTAAATCAATACTAGACTTCATCAAAAACAAAAAATTAAATGGTTGGGTTTCAAAACAGATTCCAAAAAGGGGTGTCCCAAATTTAAAATGTTACTTCTATCAGTGGATATAACAAAAAGGACGTCCACGAAATGGTGGGTCTCAAAAACAGGGCAAAAAAATTTATTTCTCTCGCGTTCCCGGGCCAGACTGATGGCCCAAACATCATGAATTTTACCGTGGTTTTAAAGGGACTCTTTTCCCTCTGCCTTCTGGGCTGGGTTTTGGGGGGTTGTTTTCTTATATTTTAAACCCGTTGACATCTTGCAGAACGTTTTCTAGTTTCCCGTCTTTTACGGGGGCACAGGTAGTTTGTCAATTTTAAAATTTTTGGGAACATGGGCCCCTTTTTGTGTCGGTCGGGGAAAAGAGGGCAACGTTCACTACGAGAAAACCAGTATCCGTCGCTGTTTATAACTGAGGATGGTTTTTTGTCCATTTGTTTCATAGTGCGAGCCGATGATTGTTTGGCTTCTCTACGTCTCAATCAGTCTGGGAGTTCCCCGTCTTCTGTGGCTGTATGTCGGCTCTTCGTTCCATTTACATCGTGGGGTATCCCGAATGACGGTGCGTTTAGGGGCGGGTTAGTTCATCAGTGCCGTTTTGAGCTCAATCAGCTCTTTTTTGCCCCTTGGGTGATGACCGATAGAGCATCGGTGAATATCACGACCTTTTGCGACGGTGCCTATTCTCTCTAGGATCATTTGGGGACTTTTATTGCCTCACCTGTATAGTTACACTATTTATGAAGCGCACAGAAAAGCCCGTTCTGGAAATCTATTTTTATCCTGACGTTGGAGACAACTTTTTTCCCTGATGTCTTCATTTCTAAACCCAGTCTCTTCTTGATACTCCCAGCGTTCTGTATGTTGTCTTCGAAAAACCCATCCAAAAAGGGTAAATTTTTGGAATGAAACCCCCAACAAATCCCCAAACTGCTGCAAAAACCGCATCACGGAGTCAAAATCACTCCCCATGGGGCCCCCTTTGGGCCCAAAAAGGAACAAACTAACTAACGATGTTGTACCCACTTTCTTTCTGAGTTTTATTTCAAGCCGATCTCTTCGATCTCCAGCATTTTGTATTTTGGGTAATCTGTGATTGATTGCGACTGACTGACTGATTGTTGATTGTTGATTGATAGTACCATTTTTGCCCCAGTGAATAACCTTTGTGCTGGTTCTTTTCTTACCCAGAAAGATCCCCCGCCCCGGCGAGGGTGGATTTTTTTTTTGGATGGTGTTGATAATTTTGTAGGAAATTTATTGAATTTTTTTAAAATAATTTTTTCCCGACATGAATCTGTTTATGTGGCCGAACCATTTAATTTGTTGTTTCTTGATGAAGTTCATGTTTTTGTACACATTTTTTCCTGATGTCTTCATTTCTAAACTGATCTCATGACCCCCCAGCATTCTGAATAGAAACTTCATCTCTGTACTTGCCCCGGGAAAACACTTCAAAAAGTACTGTGTTTTAAAAAATTAAAAAACAATGACAAATACAGCAACTTTTTAAAAAGGGCCCTTTTATCCAAACGAACAACAGGGTGACAATTTTAAAAAAAACGTAGGGACGACTAAAACAAACGTTTGTAAGAAAATCTGGGAATAAAAACGAATATCGAAATAAATTAACACAAAAACCACTAAAAACTAGAAATAGAAAAAAAAAACAATGAAAAATCAAGTAAACGCTGGTAAAGTTGCTGAATTTTTTATTTTTTTTAAAAGAAAACTACAGTACTTTGTGATTGTGTTTGAAAAAAATATTTTACTCGGTCTCATATATAAGGGATTTTTTGTCCCTGGAACTTGTCTAAGTTCTGTGTGTTTTTGATCGGAAGTATTGCATTTTTCCTGTTTGTATTTTAAAATATATATTTTCTTAATCGTGCGTCCCGGCTCAGTCCCGCCCACAGTGAAACCTTACATTTCTTTGGAAAAATTCTTTTTAGCATCTTTTTGGTCTGCTTATTATTCCCCTTATCTGATTTTTTCCGGTTTTTTTTCTCAAATATTTTTATTTAGCTTAAGTATCGGTTTCGTAGAGATTTGATTTTTTTTTTTTATCTGTGGATACATTTTGGGGTATTATATGATTTGTATCATCATATCTTTTTGATCTGTTTTTTAAAGAACGGCATTGGTTTTTCATTTTTTTATCCCTTTTTTCACTCTTTCTCCCCCTCCTCTCTCTTTTTTTCAATCTTTTGTGCGTTTTACCCATTTGGGGGCATAGGCCCCCCCCATCTCGAAAAGTTAACTTGTTCTTATTTTTTCAATTTTGTTTTGTCGGGGTCTAGAAAAAAAGATTTATAGAACGGGCTTTTTTTGTGCGCTTTTATTTTTTACCTCATTTTCTAATATTTTTAGCCCCACATTTTTTAATATTGTTTAGCCTCACGTGTGGGACAAGAAAATATTTTAGAACGGCTTTGTGTCTTTCCTAATCTGTTTGGGCCCCAATGTCGGATAAAAAGAATTTCTAGAACGGGCTTTTTTTGTTTCTAATCCTGTTTAGCCTCACAGTGTCAGGATAAAAAGAGATTTATAGAAGGGGCCCTTGTGGCGCTTCGGGTGTCTTTCTTGCCTCTTTATCTATGAGGGGCCCTTTTTATGGACGACCTTTTTTTTGTATTCACTGTATCGGGTAATTTCTCGTTAGTACACTGTCTGTTGGGAATTTTCTTTTATAGCTGAACCATTTAATTTGTTGTTTCTTGATAAGTCTAGTACTGATGTGTACAAAATTGTTCATGGCTGGTTAATTTTAACGTTTAAATGGATTTTTTCCTGTTGGGGCAAACAGCCCCAAGTCAAACCCTAATATCACCTCTTGACATGAATTAAGCTTGTTAACTTTTGTTATCCATTTTAACCTCGGCGTAAAAAAACATTGTCCAACACCTGACCGTATCCGTATCATTAATTTTCCATATGCCTCTCGTTTCTTTAATCGTTAAAAAGACCCAAGTAATTTAATACCGTTCTGTCCGAATATGTTCAATCTCTTCCATGGGGTTAATCCGAAATTTTAAACCTTAAAAAAGTTCGTTTCAGTGTTTGCCTGGGCATTCTCTGTTTTTAACCCTTTTCCTCCCACGTCGACGCCTGCTTTTGTATTCTTTATCATTTCTTCTCAAAATGTGTCGAACTTATCTCCATCTTCTCCTTCTTGTGGGTTCTAGTGGTTAACCCGACTTTTCTTCTCAAGTTGTTCCAACATATCTCCATCTTTCTTTCTTATAACAGTTTTTTGTGGTGTGTACTTTCAAAATTGTCCAACATATCTCCTCTTCTCTTTTTAAAAATTTTTTGGGGGTTTACCAGACATTTCATTTTATCACTTCCTGGGGCCCCTTTTTTTATTATTATTTTTAGACATTATTTTCAAATGCATTAACTTTCTTTTTACTTTGTCATTTTCAAACCCCGCTGGCATATTTGGATTGATACAACATTTGAATTTAAAATTCTAATTAAATTTTTTTATATAACTTCAGTTCCATATTTTATTTAGACTTTTAAAAACTGATGTTGCTTTGCCATTGTATCTTTTCTTTTTAAACATTTCCCCGTGCAATCAAAATTGCTACCTAAATAAATAAATTCTCTGTTATTTTTTTCATTTTAGATTGGGGGGATATCTGCATTACTTGATAGGGTTTTCTTTTATTTTTTTCATAGCTTATCTGCATCCTTTTGATGCTATAGATGACAAGTTGTCTGTTTTTTTTTCATATATTGTTTTTTATTTTCGGGAAAATCATCCAAAATCCCAAAACTTCTAGTTGACTCTTCAGTATTTTTTTAAATCAATGCAGTTTCGCCCCCGCAACATTTTTGAATCACCCAGCAAAGGCCCCCCAACAAAGCGGAATAAAAGGAACCCTTTTTTCCGGTTTCAACCCAAAATTGCTGTGTCCCCCTCATGCGAACGCCCCTGTGAACCCCATGAGGCCCTTTATAATTTTATTATTTTGTCGGTATTCCAAACATCTCGAATATTCCAAGTAAGATTCTTGTAGGCTATCAAACCCTTTCAAAATCGACAAAAATTAAAATTAGATTGTTGCTTTGATTGTTCCCCAAGATTAGTCTAAAATAATTATTTGGTCAAACAGCTTCTCGGTCTAAAACCGCTTGTTTTTTCTCAGGTTGTGTCCATTCCCCTTTTTTTCTTTGAGAATAATTTTGCAGAAAGTCTGGGTCCTTATTGATAATAGGGTGATCCCTCTCAGGGGTTTCAATCTTTAGTTCACCTTTTTTGTCTCCCCCTTGCTCTTACTCATTATACTTATTTCACTGTAGCTCTCCTTGGTATCATGATACCCGTACATTTTGAAGGGGACATAAAAATGGTATAACATAAAAACCTTAAAAAACCCCCCTTTTTCTCCCCCGAAAAACAACGTTACAAGATAACCCCAAAGTCAAGGGCAGAATTTCCAGGGAAAAAAACACCAACTCCTAAGTCACACTCGAAGAAAGCTGACTTGGTACCAGATCCAAACTCGGGAAAAGCGAGACAAACAACAATGATGCGTAAACTGGGTTCCACATGGGGGCAAACCAAATTCTGACACTTTACCTGGTAGGTGCGACCATCCTAAGTACGGCATGGCAGCGTGGGCAATGCTCTAAAAAAAATTTGCAAAAATGACACAGTCAAAAACCGGGTTACGCATTTACTGGAGCCATAAAGTCCCCCCCATCAAGGCGATGGAGCAATCTCCGGCATCCAACCCAAAGAGACCGAATGGGAAAAATAGTGTACTTGCAGAAAACTCAAACGGCTGAATCTCTCAATGCATGAAAATGTATAATTCGGAAAATGGGTACGAATCTAACTTCATTAGAATTTAAAGCCTGACCTGACCATCCAGTCCCCGAACCCAAAAATCCCCGGGAATCGACAAGTGCCCGCCTGGAAGACCACAATGCCAGAAAAAGGGAATCAATCCCGGGCATACTGAACAAAGGGGACCAAAAAAACCCGGGGGAAAAATTTCAACAGAAGAACAAGAATCAAGGGCCCTGAAAATGAGTGGACGCACGTATACCGGGGCGGATCGGTAACGCAATAAGGGTGGAGGGGGGGAATAGTGCTTTAAAAACTCAAAAAAAATAAAGGTCAAAAAACGGTGCAACTGGAAAAAATAAAAACTACCGAGCAGGGCAGGGCAAACAAAAAAGCGGCCCAAATGATCTTGGAAGAAGAAGCAATACACGAACAAAGGGCGTGATATTCCCCGATGTCATCGGTCATCACGGCACTTAAATGCGTTGGCAAAAAAAGAGAGTGATCAAAAGTCCCCCGCTGAACTAACGGTTCACTCAAAAGCCCTCTCCCAAAGGGTCCGTCACCGCAACGTTGGAAAAAAAAGCGCCGACAAGCTGGGAAGGGCGGGCGACTACTCGACTGATTGGATGGGTTTGGGAAATCAAAACAACCATCGGTTCGCACTATAGAAGCAAATGGGCAAAAGACCACCCTCAGTACACAGCCAGTGACGGATAATGGTCTCCCGACGGAAAAAGTTTCCATACTTCGCCTCCAGGCCCCAAGCCCCGAGCCCACATGTTCCATAAATTTAAAAAGGGAAATAGCCGTGCCCCCGCAATTGGCAGTCATGACCAGAAAACGTCTGAACTGTGGGGTTTTGCAGGGATAAAAAAAAAGTACTCCCAAAAGGCTTCCCGGGGGCGGAGAAACGGGTCCCAAAAAACTAAAAATTTATGTAAAAATTTGGGTTTATCAGTCTGGCCAAAACCAAGGAAGGAACCCACCAAAAGGGCTAGTCACCCCTAGTCCCCAAAACGCTACGAACACCGGGCAGCGGGCAAAAAAACTCTTAAAACAAGTTGTTTACTCAGATACTCAAAAAGGCATCCCTTTCAATATTGTTCCTAGAGTTGGCTTACAAAAGCAGTTCTGAAAACCCTCTGTTCTGTGCTAATGCCCGGCGTTTATTGTCCCATTGACAATTATTTCCCCCGGGATGATGGTTGGTTTTTCCCTCTTGCCTTGTTTGGATGGAGCTTTAATCGCGTTCCAGGGCCAGCAGTCGCCCCTTTTTGGTTTTATCCCTTTTTTGGTGTTCTTACCTATCCCTCTTTTTTTTGGTTTCCTTTGGGTTCTATCCTGATTTTTTTTTGTATTTGTTTTGGTGGTTGGTTGTATTCCATTCTCATTAAATGTCAAAAAACTCATTTGTTTCTTTCAATGTTTTGTTGTCTTTCAATTTTTCGGGGCAAATTATGCCCACTCTGTTCTGATGTCCTCATTTTGTCATATTTCCCGCTACCCCCTGTCTTCCCAACATTTATTCCATTTATGACATTCTTTATGTGTTCTGTAAGACACCAATTTCACTTGAAAATTTGGTAGGAAAATACTTTTTATCATGTCTTTCACTTCCATCTTTATCTTTTTTATTTGAAACCTTATTTGGGGTTAGCCCGAAATAAAGACAAGTCAAATTTTAAAACGAATTCCCCAAGAGACAAGATTTCAAAAGTTAACACCCCCTTGCAGAAGTCCATGTGAATTGGGTCCTTTTTCATAAAAACATTCGAAATAAGGATAGGAAAGGATGGGGACGTGGTTGGTTTCAGAGAAAGCGTTTTATAAGACGATCAAGGGGACAGGGTAGTTTTGGGACAGAAAAAAAAACAAAGACACTCTTAAAGTTCTCAAAAACCAAAATAATATCATCATCAATTTGTCCCTTCCGGGAAATTGGGGTCCAGATAGCAGTCTGTCCCAAAAGATCTGTTCGGAAAATTGATGACGTCAACACGTCATTCTGATCGTCAATGACATCTTGCCCCTCATTTCTAAATCTTTCTCATTCTTTTTTGGCACCATTCCCCACAAAATTATATTTTCTGGGGAAAGAATTTTAAAAATTTCCGCCAAGATCACCAAATGTGGCACTGAGAAAGGGAACCCCAGAAGTTGAGAACCTCGTACTGTTGAATGCGCTTAATGACTACGGGGCAGAGATAACACCAACATCCCCCATCCCGTTTAACACTGATAGTGGATTGTGTTCCATATTAACTCTCAGCTCCTTAAACAAATCACAAACAACTAAAAATGAAATGATCAAATCTTTTAAAATTCCATATTTAAAGTATGGCTCAAAAAAATGGACAATGAACAAGAGTTGAAAACAAATTGATGTATTTGAGATGTGGATATATGAAGAAAAGCAGGTTTCATTAAAAAAAAGAAAATAAACGTTTAGGAAAACTAGGAGAAAGACAATTTTTAAAAGAAATAAATTGACAAGTAAAAAATTTCGGGGACATAAAAAAACATGACCCATGATAAAACATTTACTAAGGAAAAGTTAGGGTAAAGGGAAAAGAAAACGAGAATAAGTGGGGGGGAAAATTTAAAATGGACAGGGTTCGTCTGGCGAGTGCCCCGGCGAAAGACGAGGATGTGGGGATTCATTCCAACCTTCGGGGTGGGGACGGACCCATGATGATGATTTATTTTTACCAGTCGATACGAAAATGCTAAAAGAAAATAGATAGACTTTCCCGAACAGCCCAAACAATCGGGCTCAAAAAAAATAATCAAAAAAAAAGTAATGGGAAAATTTTACAAATTATGTGCTGGTGAATGTCGGAATCCGGAGGGCCATTCAGAATCGGACTTTTTATTCTGGAAAGACTTTGTTGCAATTTCCCAATGTTTGGTCGGTATTTTCCGGTTTCGTTTGCCGAGCTACGGTTAGTGCTTGGGCAACGATGTACTTGAATTTCGTAGAAGTTTTTGCGGTTTAACTGTGCGTTTTTTTTGATTTGGGGATTCAGAAAAAAACGGGCGGTTAATGCGAACCAACCAATCTGCCGTATGCGTGATATTGCATTTAAAACTAATTTTGTCGTGATTTATGTTCCCTTCGACATGGTTTAACAAGTGATGAACGTTTGTGTTGACACTTTGACGCCATATGCATTTTGAGTGCTGGTTTTTTTTTGTGGGCCCTGGTCTGTTTCATTCTAAATTAGTTCACGACACAGTAGACAGTTTTGCTTTTTGTTGGATTTTTTTCAGGGAAAAAGCAATTATTGACCGTTACTGTAAATGGAACCACATATTAACTATACCGAAAACCCCAAAATCCTACAGCGGGACGCACCAAATATGCGAAAAGATTATTAATTTAACAGAACTGGCGTGTTGATTTCCGCAAGATGCTGGTTTGCAGAGGGTAGATCGGGGCATTTTTGACATTTCAAATGATATAATGATAGTTCTCATAAACTGACAACCAAAAAATTTGAAACCAATTATTTACAAAAAAAAATCAAAAAAAAGTTCGGGGGTTTTTAAACATGGGAAATCGATCGTAGGGTCGTGGTTCGGAAAAAAAATATCATTTAAAAAAAAGAAAATAAAAAATTTGCCACGCTAACAAAAACTAAATCCCAAAGATTTTTTAAACAAAACTTGAAAAATTAAAACAGTGTCCGGATGAAATTCCACCAGAATCTGGGTAACAAAGAGACCTGTTTAGGAAAAAGAAGACATCAGGAAAAAAAACGGGTACAATATCATCAGTACTAAACTTTATCAAAAACAACAAATTAAATTGTCCCAAAAAAATTCCCCAGACATGCATCTCAAAAAAATGTTGCTCCGATATAATGGATAAAAAGTAAAAGCCCCCCCCGGAAGGGGGACCTCAGAGATAACAGACTGAAGAAGGAAATTTTTTAAAACTGTTCTAAATCTCTTCTTTTCCGACTTTTTGGGGTCAAAACAAGATTGAAGAAAAAAAAATTTTCCTGGTAAATTTTTTTACAGTAGTGACAGTTAATACGGGTTTTGATGTCGCCTCCCCCTTGTTTGGGTTGGGAAAAATTGTGACAAGACCCCCTGTGAGGGAAGGGTTTTTAGCGGTCTGGCAGAAAAAACCCGGTTCTCCCGATTTCGGGGTTTTTGGCATCAATGAAATTGGTAAAAAAGGGAAACCATCAAAGGGGTCCCCCTCTTTTTAGGACGCTGATCTCTGTGCGGGGGGATCTGAAATTCCTCTGTTTTAGCCAGTTCACCCCTTTCGTGGTCTATTCATGGTTTTTTTAATATCTTGGCCCTTCTTCTTGGGTTTTGCCTCAGTCCTGTGACCCTGCCTTCTAGTATTTTTTTCCCGGCCATCGTTACGCTTGATGTGACCAAAGTATGTAATTTTTCGTATGTGTTTTATCAAATTCTCTTTAACATTTAGTTCTTTCAGGACATCAGTGTTCTTTTTTTTTTCTGTCCATGGTATTCGTAGGATCTTTTTGTTGCATTTTGTTTCAGGGCTGGGTTTTCGTTTTTTTTTGTGTGTAATGGGCCATGATTACAAAAAAAGTACCACTGGAAAAACATGTTCTCTTTTTTTTAATTTTAATTTTTTGCGGGTTTTTCCCCATGTTCTTCATTGTGTTTAACGATTGCCATTGTAATTTTTTTAGAATTTTAAACAGTCCCCTTATTTTAACTAGAGACCAGATATTAACTCTCTCCCTTTGAATTTCCCATTGTTTATTGGATGTTAGGTGACCTTTTTGTTTTGTCATTGCAATTTTTTTTTTTTTGTATTCAAATATAGATGATGGTCTTCATTATGTTTTTTGTCGTCGATTGGTTTTTCCAAACCTTTTTTGCTGGGATAAAATACTTTTTTGGGGTATCTAAGCTCGGTATGCATTTGCCCTAAGTGAGAGGGTCGTAATTCAATATTTGGGCCGTCTTTACATTCCTCATAATGTTCTAAATATATGGAAAACTGTGGTAATACTTAAAAAATGTGGAAAACTTAAGAAAACTATTGTATATTAAAAAAATGTGGGTAATAAAAAACTATTGTGTATTTAAAAAAAATGTGGTGATCTTAAAAAACCCTTGTATACTTAAAAATTGGAATATTAAAAAAAATTTAATACTTAAGAAAATGGTGGTAATCGAAAAATGTGGTAATTTTAAGCTTGGTAATCTTAAAAAAAATGTGGGTAATCTTAAAAAAACGATGTTTCTTGAAAAATGGGGAATACTTAAAAAAATTTTGGGTAATCTTAAGAAAACGATGATAATTTAAGAAAATGTAATACAAGAAAACTTTGGTATTACGAAAATGGTGGTCAAGAAAAATTGGAAATCAAAAAAATTGGAATCTTAAAAACTGTGGTTCAAAAAATTGGTTTTAAAAAAATTGTGTAATTTAAAAAAAATTGTGGAATATTAAAAAATTGGGTAATATTAAGCAAATTGTAGTAATATTTAAAGAAAATTTGGGTAATACTTAAGAAAATTGGGAAATATTTAAGAAAATTGTGAATTAAGAAAATTGTGGTGACTTAAGAAAATTGTGGTAATACTTAAGAAAAATTGGGTAAACTTAAAAAAATTGTGAAATAAAAGAAAATTGTGGTAATTTTAAAAAATTTTTGGGGTAATATTAAGAAAATTGTAGTAATATTAAAAAAAATTTATAATTTTAAAAAAATTGTAGTAATACAAAAAAACTGTGGTAATTTTAAAAATTGGGTAAAACCTAACCAGGTTTATCGGAAGTTGAAAAGTATTCATATTATTTAAGAAAAATTGGGGGAATTTCCTGGTTGCATGGTTCTTTTAAAAACCTCGTTCCTCCCCATTTTTTTTTTTGGATATTATTCAGTTTTTGAGATTGATATCATATTTTATTATCAAAACCATCATTGTATCTACCAACTTTTTGATGTATGTGTATTTGATGATATGAGGAGATGGTAGTTTTATGGGGTTTAAATTTCTCATCCATCACATATCGTGACAGCACAGACTTTTAAAAAGTTCACCAGATATAGGTTTTAATAAAAGTAGATTAAAATATAAATAGGGCGGGGCGGATGATTAATGTAATCATTCGAATCAACGAAACATGTAGGGGGTTGGGAATCCCCCACTTATATCCTAATGTCTTCATGTTATATGACTGTGGGGAAAAGGGTTTAAAAAAGGTCTTTTTATGTTTTTTTAATCTTAAAGATGGGTGCAAGATTCATTGATGATCTGAGAATTTTGCTGACGTCGGTCGCTTGCGTAGAATGAGAGGAAGACTGAAGACGATGGGGGCAAGATTCATTGAGACAGAATGAACGGCGCGGTCAGCGGTGAAGGAGAAGACCAAGAAGACGATGGGGGCAAGTGCTTTACGATTGGAAGATTATGGACGCCGGTCGCTTTCGTAGAATGAGAGGGAAAACCAAAAAGATGGGGTTTAAATGTCATTGACGATCTGAGAAATTACCCCCTGACGCCGGTCAGCTTGCGGGAAAAGAGAGGAAGCCTAGGAAACGATGGGCAAGAGTTTTAGATCTGAAATGAACCCCGACGCCGGTCAGCTTGCGTAAAAGAGAGGAAGATAAAGACGATGGGGGCAAGATTATTGACGATCTGAGAAGTTACTGACGCCGGTCGCGGTAAATGAGAAAAGACTGGAAGCGAGGGGTGCAAGATGTCATTGACGATCTGAAATGATTATGCTGACGCAGGTCAGCGCAAATGAGAGGAAAAAACCTGAAGACGGGGGTTTGCAAGATTCTTGATGATCTGAGAAGGTTGCGACGCCGGTCAGCTTGCGTAGAATGAGGGAAGACCAGGACGAGGGGTAAGATGCATTGAGATCTGAAATGATTAGCGACGCAGGTCAGCTTCCCGTAAAGGGGCCGAAGACGTGTGTGCGATGTCATTAGATCAGAATGGCCTGTGACCCGATAGCTTGCACAGAATGAGGGAAGACCAGAAGACGTTAAGATGTCTGACGATCTGAAATGGCTACTCGACGCCGGTCAGCGACAGGAAGGAAACCAAAGACGATGGGTGAAAAGATGTCGGGCGATCTGAAATGATTACTGCTGACCCCGGCCTTGCACAAATGAGAGGAAGACCTAGAAGACGAGGGGGCAAGATATCATTGACGTCTGAGAATTACTGTGACGTGCAACTTACAAAAAGAATTTTTTCAGGATCATCATGGAAGCAAGCTCCTGGGACAAGTCTTGATGATGATTAATTTTAAAAAAATAGAGTTTTTTGACGACGATCATTGTCTATCAAAACAGAAGAACACCCTAAAACACATTAACAGATTCCAGTTAACATACAATGAATACAATATGAAAAAACATCGACAAAATCGAAGTACGACATTCGCCGGGAAAAAAACTACCAATTACACGACAAACATCAGATAAATGATTAAAGACTTTAAAACCCTTGGGGTGTTTCTTTGCAGGAAAAAATAACTAACGAAATTAACATAGACGAATCAACAAATGAAATTCAACATGACCAACAAAAAATGAACCATTGAAAAATGGGCTAATATTAAAAACAAACATGTCACCGAAACAAAAAACAATATTCAAAACAATCTTTTTCCCAATATTATGTTACCGTGCCAGACCTGGAGGACTAAATGATAGAAGAAAACTAGTCACAAAAGAGATGAAGGGTCTACGCAGAATGCGGGGTGTAACAAAGGAGAGACCAATTAGAAATGAAGACATCAGGAAAAGGGGGACACATCAGTACTCAACTTCATCAAGAAACAACAAATTAAATGGTTCGGCCACATAAGAAAAATACAAGTCAGCGCTCCTAAAAGTTGCACAGAACAAAGTTTTCAGGACTGCGTCATGGGACCCAATTTCCCGGAAGGGACAAGCTACTTGATGATGATGATGATGTGGTGATGATGATGATGATGATGATGATGATGATAATGATGATAATGACAAGCTACAGAAATGTTACAAAGTAGATAGAAATTGTAATTGAGCCAATACTTCTGTATGGTAGCAAATCATAGACAGTGAGCAATCAATAAACGATCATTTGAAGCTATAGAGATGGGGTTTATAGAAGAATGCTGAAAATTTTATGAACAGTGAAGAAAACAAATGAGGTTTTTAAATCAAATCTACACAAAAAGAAACCTTATCAAAAGAATAAGAATCAGACAATCAAGGTTCTCTGGCAAATAATGAGAAAGAAGGTTTAGAACATTTAGTGACAACAAGTAAAATTTATGGAAGGAAAGATTGGGAAAACAGAAGAAGATGTTGATGGCCTGACATCATGGTTCGACAAAAAAATCGACGTCAGAACGATTACGTGCACCAGGAGAAAAGATGTGGAGAGTGATCGCCCACACCCGGGATGCATGACACTTCCCCTTCTCTCTCTGTCTGTCTTTGCCTTTTTAACCGGATTGGGGCATAGGCCTCAACCCAAAACATGCCAAGTCTTTCTATCTCTAGTATCTCCCGCAGCTCCTCCAGCTCTTCTTTATATTGTTTATCTTGCCTCCAAACTCGTTTCTTGTATTTCTCGGCCTCCTTCTTTCGCTGTCCCTGGGTTCCAGGCAAGGACCTTCTTGTTATATTACCTCAGATTTTCGCAAAGTGTTCCCATACAACGTCAGTCTTTTTTAACCTGTTTGTTCACTGGAATCAGTTTGTTCTTCCTTAAGTTCTTCATTTGAACCTTATCATACCATCTCAGTCACTCATTCTGAGCAACACCAATTGATAAATGTTTGCAATTTATGCTTATTGTTTTAAAGTTCTCCATGTGTCTGACCCATACAGTAGAACTGCTTTAACATTAGAGTTAAATATCCTAATTTTGTTCTGGATTTGATTTTTTTTAGACTTCCATTTGTTTCAGTGCAATGAAAGCTCCTTTTCCCTTTACTGTATTCTTATTTTATCTCTATCTGTTCCACCTTCTTTGTCTACGTTTATCATCATCAATAGTGTCTTAAAGCAGAATGTTCACCCCAAAGTCCTCCGAGTTTCTTTCTCCTAAAGGGCCCAGATGTCCTGCCTCTGAGCCGTCATGTTTTCTCTCTCTCTATCTCGATCCCCCTAGACTGATGAACCAGATTTTATCATGAATGCTCCCGTGGTTTTTAGGACCCTGTTCCCCCTCACTCTCATGAAGCTCTGTGTTTATGGGCCAGTTTCTTTTTAGGCCTGTTTATCAGTTGACAATCTTGAGTATGTGTCGCCGTCATATCCTCCTTTTTGTAGGGTTCAGCTAGTTGTGCCAATTTAAATTTGGCCGTCATGTTCAAACCATGTTACATTCCCGAACCATCTTCAAATTGCTGAAATATGTATATTCTACCGCTTGAAGTGGGATTTCACCCAGGAGATCAAGTTGTCATTTGCTTGATTAATTTCTTATCTTGTCTTTCCCTTATGAATGTTCAGCCCTAGTTGCTGGGACTTTGATTCAGGGGTGTTATGATGACATTGATTGATTAAAAATAATCAACACGAGGGTTACAGAACTGGCAAAATTCTTTTGGGGGTGGGTAATTACTTCTTTGTATGTTTTTTTGGGAAGGGAATAGTGACTGAAGAAGATCGAGGGGAAAGGGCCTAGGGCAATGGGTAAAAAGATGTTTTGACGATCTGAGAATAATTGTTGCTGCCCCGGGTAAACTTTCACAGAACAGATTTTAAAATAATGTTTTATGGGAGATAATTTCCCGGGGAAGGGACAAGCTCGTGATGATGATGTTTGTTTGCTCTAACTCACGGGTTATATTAAAAACTTTTTTTTAATTTTAAGGGCGGGTTGCTTCTCTGTCCCAAAAAAATGACCCTTTTCCCATTGGTCTTTCCCCTTTTCTTTGGGCCCCATATCGCCCCAATTGTTTCTCTGTGTTTGTGTATGTGATGACCCAAAAAGGCGAGGGGACGTTGTCCCATTTGCGCCCCCCGTGGCCCAAAATACATCCAATTTCTGCGAAATTTTTTTAATTTTACAAAATTTCCCCTGGTTTTCCCATCAGTCGCCCCCTTAAACCCCCCTTGTAGGCCCTGGAACAAATTCCTTTTCCCCTTGAAACCCCCGACACCAACATGAGAAACTTTATTCACGGAAATTTGACCCTTTTTTGTATGTTTGCCCCCCTACATTCATTGATAAACCAAAAGAAATAGATTTTAGGTTAAAAAAAAACCCTTTTCTTCCTTTATTATTTTCCCAACCCCCAAACAGACGGTTTTCCCAAAAAATTTTTAGCTTTTTCCTTTTGCCACCCGTTCCAATTCTTTCCATGTTTTCCCAAACCCTTTTCTTTCAGTAAACCCCCAAAAGGTAACGGTCAAAAACCCGTTGCCAAAAGGCAAATACTCGAATAACTCCCGAGCGGGGACAGGCAATAAAAGTGCGACCGAAATGACCCTGAGAGAATAAACCTCTGGGGCCCAGGTGGGATATTCACCGATGCTCTATCGGTCTGGCCTCAAAAGTTTTTGGAAAAACCAAACTGAATGACCCTAAAACGGCCCTCAAAGAACAACGCGCTCACTAAAACCCACCGTCATTCAGTGGATCCCATCACACTGTAACGAAAGGGGAAACGGACCGAAAAAACTAGCCAAAGAAGGCGGGCGATTAACCGACTGATTCGGGGGATCAGTTAGGGAGGATCCCAAAAACAACCTCGGCTCGCACTATAAAACAAAGGGAAAAAGACCATCCTCGGTATCCCAAACGCGACGGATTTTTGGTCTCTCTCGAGGGGCGGGTTCCCAAACTTCGCCCCCCGTACCGGCCCAAATGTCCGACCCCACATTTTCCCTCTTTACGATTTTTTAATTCGATGTGCCTTTTAAAAGGGGGGATATAACGGCGAAAACTTTCCCGGGCAAGACTGTCAAGGGTTGAGATATAAAAAAAAAACATGGCCCCCTAAAAACACAGAGCTTCGCGAAAGTTGAGGGGGAAAGGGCCCCCAAAAAAACCACGGTAAAATTCATGAAAAAAGGGTTGGTCCATCGGTCTAACCGGGAAGGAAGATTCAGTCCCCAGCCTTTCTCCAGGTATTCTGGGCCTTCCCCTACCCCTTTTCTCTGCGGGTTAAAACGGCCCCTTTTGTCTTGAAAATCTTTACGGTCGGTTTTCTCAATGTATGCCCCATCCACCCCAGCTCTTTCCTTAGCTCTTTCCCCCTGGTCCCCCTTAGTTTTTTCTCGGGATTTCCCTCGTTCTTTTTGGGATCTTTTCCATCTCAGTCTTTTATTTTTCGTAAACATCCATTTAAGAAAAAATGGTCTTCGCCAACCATTTCTGCCTTTTTGAGATAAAAAACCCAAAATTTTCAGAGATGAATCAAAAGTGAGACAAAGTAAAAAAAAGGGTTCCCAGGAATATAAAGAAAACAGGGTTATGGTTGTCTCCAAGAAAAGGAAACATCAACAAGTAATATCAAAATAAATAACACAAAAATTGAAACAAGTCCATCGATTAAAGAAATCGGGAACTTTCCTTAAATCAAGGGAAAATGTAAAACAAGATTGAAGAAAGAATAGAAAAGGAAGGCATCATTTATGAAAATAAAAGAACACACTATGCGTGAACTCACTCCCTAATGTTTTGGGAAAACAAAAAATACTCAGTGTTTTATATTGAACCAATATTTTCCCTTGGCGGCAAAATCATGGACCCCGGAACAAACAACCCAATAAGTCTTTGGGAAAACCAAAGAGATGTGGTTTTCCAGAAGAATGTTAAAAATTTTCCCTTGGACAGAAAAAAAACAAATGAGGTTTTAAAATCGGTCTCCCCAAAAAGAAATAATGGAATAAAACCAGACAATAAAGGTTTTTCCCCGGGCATATAAGGGAAGAAAAGGGTTTTGGGGCTTTTAGTGACTTGAAAAAATTCCCGGGGAAAGGAAAACGTGGAAGACAGAGGGAAAGATGTTGACCCCTGACATCAGGGTTTCCCGAAAAAAATATCGACGTCAAAAACGGGTTCACAGACCATGGAAAGTGTTGGGGAAAGAGACAAATGCCTACGCCGGCGAAAACGGCATTTATTAACACTAAATGGTAAAAAAAATGGGATATAGTAAAAACAAACCGGGGGAAATACTTTGAACAAGAATGGAAAAATATTTTTCACAGCGAAATAAAAAGAAAGTGGCCAAAAAAAGAAAAGTGGCGCACGTTTTTTTCTTTCTCTAAACGTCAGGGGCGTCAAATAGAAGAGATCGCTGGGAATTGCCTTTGGGCAAATACGTTCCCTAACTAATTTATTGTTTTTACCAGCATCATGGATTTTGGGGAATTCATGTGGGGTCTGATACCCTTTTTTACAAAAACTCAAACATTTTAAAGGGCCTCGTAACTCTACCCTGTGTCCCCGGTGAAGGTTTGAAAATATGAAAATTTTCATAAATTTTTTTTCAATATTTTTTCTTTAGAAATTTTTTCCCGGGGAAAAGCCTTTTAACCTATATTTGTCCACTTTCAACCTACTTTTTTCCCCTTTCAACCTACTATTTTTCTCCAAAATACTTTTTTCTCTTTTTAACCTCTATTTGTCCCTTTTTAACCCCACTATTTGTCTACTTTTTAACCCTTTTTTTCCCCTTTTTAACCTTCCATTTTCTTTCCCCCTTTAACCTACCCATTTGTCTACTTTCAAACCCACTATTTTGGGCAACTTTTAACCTACTTTTTCCACTTTCAACCTACTATTTGTCCACTTTCAACCTACTTTTGTCTATTTTAATACTATTTGTCCCCTTTCAAACCTACTTTTTTCCCACTTTCAACCTACTATTTGTCCCCCTTTCAACCTACTATTTTTTCTCCTTTTAACCTACTTTTGTCCCCTTTCCCCCTTTTGTCCATTTCAACCTACCCATTTGTCTACTTTCAACCTCCCGTTTTTCCAATTTTCAACCTACTGTTTGTCCACTTTCAACCTTTCTATTTGTCTTTTTAACCTTTTATTTTTCAAATTTCAACCCCGCCTATTTGGGCCACTTTTCCCCCTACTATTTGTCCCTTTCAACCTATTTTTTGTCCCTTTTAAACCTACTATTTGTCCCCTTTCAACCTTTTTTTGTCTCCTTAAAAATAAATATTTTTCTTTTTAACCTACTTTTGTCCCCTTTTAACCTACTATTTGTCTACCTTTTAACCTCTATTTTTCTTTTTAACCTATTTGTCTCTAAAAATACTATTTTCCCTTTCAACCCCTTTTTTTTCCAATTTCACCTAATATTTTTTACTTTCAACCTACTATTTGTCCAAAAATTTAACCTTTTTGTTTTTTACTTTTAAATACTATTTGTCCCCCTTTTAAAACCTTTATTTCCCCCCTTTAACCCATTTTTTTTCCCTTTTTTAACCTACTATTTGTCCTTTCCCCCTTAACTATTTTTCCACTTTCAACCTTTCTATTTTTCCCCCCTCCTTAACCCATTTGTCCCTTTCAACCTTTCTATTTGTCCCTTTTCAATATTTTTTCCATTTTCCTTTTTTAACCTACTTTTGTCCCCTTTCAACCCTTTCTATTTGTCCCCTTCCCCCTACTATTTGTCCACTTTCAACTTATTATTTGTCCCCTTTCAACCTACTTTTGTCCCTTTCAACACTTTTTTTCCCCTTTCAACCTTTCTATTTGTCCACTTTCAACCTACTTTTGTCCCCTTTCAACCTACTATTTTTCACTTTCCAACCTTTTATTTTTTCAACCTACTATTTTATTTTTAACCTACTATTTGTCCACTTTTAACCCCTTTTTTTTTCTTTAACCCTTTTTTCCCCTTTCAACCTACTATTTGTCCCTTTCAACCTACTATTTGTCCACTTTCAACCTTTTTTTATTTGGGCCACTTTCAACCCTTAAAATTTGTCCCCTTTTAACACTATTTGTCCCCTTTCACCTCCCATTTTTTTCCACCCCCTATTTTTTTGTCCATTTCAACCATTTTTTTTCCCTTTTCCCCCTTTCTATTTTTCCACTTTCAACCTACTAACCCTTCCCTTTTAACCTTCTATTTGTCCTTTAACCTTTTCCTTTTCCCCCTTTAACCCCTATTTTCCACTTTTAACCTTCTTTTTTTCCCCTTTCCCCACCTTTTTTCCACTTTTAACCGCCGGGTTCTTTAATAATTCCCCAAACACGGGGCCAACGTTTTAACGTTTTAAAACCCAAGGGTTAGGGAACCCCGATCCCCACCCCGGAAATCAGGGGGTCGTAAAAAAATCTGATCGTTTACGGGGAACAACCCCGCTGTTTTAAACGGGGGCAGGGAAATTTCCTTCCCGACCACAGAACATTTTAATTACCTGGGGGAAAACCCCGGGACAGAGGGGTTAAAAACAGAAAGAAAATCCTTGGGGAAAAGGCCTAAATGGGGAAAAAAACAGAGTATAAACTGCAAACAAAAACCCCCAAAAAAATCCATGAAAAAAACCTGTGGGGTGACCCGATAAAATCTTAAAAAAATGACAGAAGAAAGAAAGCCAAAAAACAACCCCAAAATACAATTTTTTGACAACAAAAAGCAAACGGGGAGAACCACAAAAGTAAAACTGGTTAAAACAAAATGCAAAAATAGAAGTATAGAAAACACAGGACAGAGATATGCACAGAGAAAAAAGAAAATGACAAGTAAGAAAATACTGAAAAAAGTGGAGGATATCAAAAAAACAACAAAATTTTTTGTTTGATAAACAAAAAATTTTAAAGAGGGAATATTAAGGGCTCTTTTGATGATCAAAAAGAAAAACAGTATAAAGTCGACACCCAAGAATTTTAAAAAAATCTGAGTTGAAAGAAATCCAAAAATAAAGGGAAAAGGAGGATTGGACAATATTTTTGGGAAATTTAACCCCCTTTAAAAGGATTTTGGTATTTAACCATTACAGATTTGTGCAATATATATAAACAGGATATATACCAAAGAAAGACATCAGTATTCTCCCACACCCAAAAGCTAAAAAGGAATGCAGACTAGGGGACAGCCTGATAACATAACAAAAATATAAAAGTCATTTTGAAAAATTTAAAAAAAGATGAATAAAGTGGAAAGAACTTTTTTTTAGAAAGAACAGAGGAACAAGAGAAATCTTGTATAAACTATGCTGAAAAGTTTTAAAGTAAAAAGTATTTCTTGTGTTTACGATTATGAAAAGTTTTTTAAGAGTCAAATAAAATAATCATATGCTCAAAAATAGGCCTAAGGGGGATGATATCAGTTTAAATAATAACATACTGGGAAAAAGACAGAAAATAAATAAAAATAGCTACCCCATATAGACAAAAGAGGGGGTGAGAAAAGGATGCATACGTCCAGTATTTAAATCCACAGAGAAAATCTAAACAATAGGGGGAATAGGACTCAAGATAAAGGGAAAATAATAAAAACAAGATATGAGATGAACAGTATTGGGGCAGAAAATAACAAGATCACAAATTAGTGGACCAAATTTGGGACAGAACTAGAAAGGAATATGGATTGACAAACATACAGAAAACAAAAACTATGGTAATCAAAAAGGAAAGGGAAAAAACCAAAAATGAATATAAAAAACAGGGGTTACTACTCATAAAAGCTCCCTTTTCCGAGATGATAAAAGGATGGCAGATGTTTTGAAAAAAAAGAGAATGGGAATGGCGGGGAATTAATAGTAGGAAAGTTTGAATCCAAAAAAAATCACAAACAGGCAAAAAAGAATGATCAAATGCTTTAAAAATCCATATTTGTATGGGCCAAACATGGACAATGAAGCTTAGAAGACAGAATTGATGCATTTGAGATGTGGATATATGAAGAATAAGCAGAGTTTATGGACGAAAAACAGACAAAAAAACAAGTTTTTGGAAAACTAGGCATGGGAAAAAATTATTAAGAAAATAAAAATTCAGACAAGAAAGTATTTTGGGCACATAAAAAAACATGACACCATGATAAAACATTTACTAGAGGGAAAAGTTGAGGGGGAAGAGCAAGAGGGAAAACGAGAGATAAGTGGGAGGGAAACTTTAAGAAAAAGGAAAGGTTACAGTCTGGATTGCCCCCAAAGGAAAGAAGAGGATGCTGGGGGATTCATTCAGAACCTTTGAGTGGGGGCACCAGATGATGAAATCTTAAAAACCTCAAAAAAAATCGACAAATATATTTAAAATATATATCTTCTTTAACGAGATGTGTTGTGATGCAGAAAAAAATGAAAAAAATTATGGTCAAAAAAATTTTGTGTTTTTGATAATATGACATTAATTCTTAGAAACCCCAAAAAGAATACATGGGTTGGGGGTGTCAATCGGCTACATGTCACGGAATTGTGTTTGGTTCCCAACTCCCCCGCGGGGTTTTAGGACAGGGATCAACGTCGGTCTTTTGTCTGTCGTGTGTTTGTCTGTATTGGGAAAATGTTTTTTTTTATTGTGTGTTTTGCATGTGACTGCCTTTTGTATGCCGTCGTCTGTCTTTTGTATGTATTTTTGTATCTGTCTGTGTGTATCCTTTTTGTGTATGCCTGTGGGTAAACCTTTGGATGCCGGGGAAACCTTTGTAATCTTTTATGTAACTTTTTGCATCCTGTGTTATTTTGTGTTTTATTTTGTACCCTGTGTGTAATGGTGTACGCATGTAGGCATTGTGTACCATGTGTGTAACATGTGTACCCTTTTGTAAGCATGTGGTACCATGTTGGGGCATTTGGGACGCATGTGTAACATGTGTGTACGATGGGGGTATTTAACATTTTTAAGCTACGTAACATGGGATAATTACTTCTTACATTCTATTTTATTTTTCTTTAATGGATTACAAATTACATATCGATCAATCTTATCAATCTATACATCTTTATCCATCAATCATCCCTAAATCTATCCATCTATCTATCAATCAATCGATTTCAGACGGGGGCAAAGGCAACTGTTTTCCCCACAACTCTCTCTCTCCTTGGGGGGGTAATCGTTCCACGTCGTTTTTCCCGAACCATGATGTCAGATCACCCAAACCTTTCCCTTTTCTTCTTCTTCTTCTTCTTTTTTCGTTCGTTCTTTACGCCCAAATTTTTAATCCTTTTTGGATATTTTGATCTTTTAAGAATGTCTTACAATTGGTTTGGTGGCTCAAACGAAAGAGAAAATGTTTAGACATGTGCTGATTTCCCCAAAACTCCTTGTCCCTTTTTGGCAGGTAACAGGGGTTTTATTTTACCCCCTAAATTTTGGGCCCCCGGAAACCACTGGGCGGTCTTCCTTCTACCCTGTCCTCCTGATTTTCCCCTCCCTGAATTTTACCTGTTGTCACCAAATGTTTAAATTCCCGCATTTTTCCCCGAAAAACCCTGATTGTCGGGATTTTTATTTTTTATGGTTTCTTTTTGCATGGAATTTCAGCATTTTCTGAAACACCACATTTCTTTTCCTATCCATCTAAAAACATATCTATGCTTTTAAAAACTACCCTTTTAAAAAAATCTATCCATTAAACTTTTATAATCAAAAATTTTTTTCCAAATTTTTTTTTCCTCCCTACATGCATGGTTTTATTTTTATATTAACAAGAGTTTAAGAACCCGGGGGAAAAGGAACAATAAAAAAGATCTTAAAAGTCCCAAAAGTAAGGGAACTAAATTATTTTTTTTTTAAACCCGGATTCAATCATTTTATTTCAACATGGAATATGGTTCACCCGTGATCCCGGCAACAAAAGGCGAATACCCTGAAAAACCCCACTATTTTCCCCCTTGTGTTGCCAAATTTTATGTTTTTTATATATGTTGTATCCAAAATATATAAAATATACTTTTTTTACCTTTTCAGACCTTCTAGTATGAGCTTTTTGTCACTGCATTTATATTTCCCTAGTTTGCAGGAGTAAAAAAAATTCCTTTTCCTAAATGTGGAACATCGAGCATTTATTTTTTAATGAGGGCTGTTTTTGTGTTTTATATGTTTGATAAACATTGTAATTTTACCCAAAAAATTTTTCCCAAACTATGACCATTTCTTTTAACGGTTAAAAATTTTAAAATTCTGATTTCCTTTTGGGAAGACCCAGAGCGAATTGTTAGGAACCCTTTTCAAGGTGGGGGTTGGGTTCGCTCCCGAAAACGGGGGAATTTTTCCCCACCCGACCCTTCAGGTCGCCCCACTCAACGGGGTACCAGCATGCTTGGGAAAGTAAAGACCGGGTGATATGCCCAAATCAAAATCGGGGCCGATGAAATTTTAAATAATTTTTAAATGTTTTGACCAATCCCACAGGTATGAAAGGGTTCCCTTTTACTTTTATTTTTTTTTTATTCCTTATTTTAAAAACCCTTTTGCCCGGGTTTGTTCGTAGCGGTTGACTCGGGTGACTATCCTTGTGGGGCGGGTTAAACCCGGGATGGCGGGCCGATTCCCAGATTTTTGGGTTCGTGGAAACCGAAGGGCGATGTCCATAACCGACCCGAAGGAAAAACCCCTTCTGGATCGAAAAAATGGGTTAAAAACGTTAATAATGTAACCTTTATATAAAGTTGTGTTGATTTTCAAATAATTCCTTTATAAAAAAAATACCCCCCTCCCCGCGGGTTTATACGCGTTGGATTACGGGGGACTATCCTCTGTGTGACGGGGTTTAATTCCGCGGTGGCGAAAACCCCGGTTCCCAATTTATGGTGTTCGGGGACCGCCAAAGGGGGTGAAAAAATTCGGTTCGGGTCAAAAATGTAATTTACTGTTGCAAAAGTTTGGTATCCCATTGGTCACAAGGGGGCAACGGAACCCGGAAAAAGGGCGGTTTTTTTTTCCAAAATCCTGATCGCGGGGTAAATTGAGGCCCGGGTTCGGACGATAAAAAATAGGTCCCGTGTTCAATTTTTTAAAAAAACAACCCCCTTCTTCTTTTGTCGTCCACTGTACCGGGGTTTTTGCCCGTGTCGTCACCTGCTACGGGGGTTGCCCATGTCGTCAAGCCTGGGTTTGCCCAGTGTCGTCACACTGCTCCGGGTTGTTGCCCAGGGCGTCACACTGCTACCGGGGTTGCCCAGTGCGTCACACCTACCGGGGGTTTTTGCCCTTCGTCACACCTCCGGGTTGTTGCCCATGTCTAATCTCCCCGGGTTGTTGCCCAGGCCGGGTTTCTTTTTTTGTCTTGCGTTGTTCTGGGTTTGGGGTGATTGTTTTTTTGTTTTTTACAGGTTCTGCACGCCATCAACCATCTTTTCCTTTTTCAAACCCCCGGGCAGTTCAAAATCGAGAAGAGCAGGCGAAAGCCTCCCGCAAATTCTAAAAAAAATTTTTAAAAATAAAATTTTCCCAAAATTTTTTTTTTCATCTTCTAATTACATCGGGAACCCCCCGGGCTTCGGAGCGGCTAATGGCAAGATCTTCCTGATAAAAGAAAACCACAGATTACTCCCAAAGTGCAAAATGATGGTCCCCTCAATCAATCAATCAATCATTAAATCAATGTAGATCAATCGATCATAACACATATAATGTTGATGTTTCATACATCGCTGGACCGTCATTCGATCAGTCGGGGCCTTTTTTATTTCCCCTAAACTAGTGATTTTTTTTCCTTGATCCAGAAGCATTTGGCCGAAAATTTTCGGGCCGGTGTTGGGCATCTAACCTTCGGTCGGGCCGAACACCAAATCGGAACCCGGGGTTTTCTGCCGTCGGGGGGAACCCCACTTTCAGAGGACTAGTATTCGTAGTCCAACGCCCACGCACGCTGGGACCTGGGAAAAACTAGCGATAAAGGGGGGCAGAAAAATTTGATAGTAGCGAAACACGAAAAAACAAATACTTTTTTTTTACAAAATATAAAAAAAGTCAAAACAACAACGTTTGGCCAAAAAGGGCCTTTATCAAAAAAACGAAAACAGGGGGGGAGAATTTCAAAAAACACTAAAATGGACTTTACAGAGGGACATAGAGAGAGAGAAAAGAGAGACAGAGAGAGGAGAGGGCAGAGGGGCAAAAAAGAGATAGAGAGAGACAGAAATGTCAGAGACAGAGAGAGAAAGAGAGAAGAGAGGGGAGAAAAAAGAGGTAGAGGGGAAAGAGGAAGAGAGAGACAAAAGACAAAAAGAGAGAGACAGAGAGAGAAGGCAGAAGAGACACAGAGAAAGAGATGAGACAGAGAGAGAAGAGACATAGAGAGACAGGGAAGAGAGAAGAGAGGACACAGAGAGGCAAAAAGATAAGAGCAGTGAGAGAAAAGAGAGAGACAGAAAAGACAGAGAGAGGGAGAGATAAAAAGGGAAAAGGGAAAAGACACAGAGAGAGACACAGAGAGAACAAAGACACAGGAACACAGAGAGACAAAGAGACACACAAGAGAGACACAGAAGGCAAGAGAGACACAAAAGAGAGATAAAAAAAGGGGGAAAGAAACCAAGAAAAAACAAACTCCGTTACAATTTGTATTATTTTTTTAACCCCCCCCCCCCCCACCTTTCTTCCCCCATCTCCCCCCCCCCAGGAAAAAAGTTGACACCATGTTCATCCCTCTTATCAACCTTCCCCCCCCCCACCTTTCCTTCTTCCTCTTTTTCCCCTTATTTATAAAGATTTTTTCCAAAAAGGACAAACATTTAAACGCAGAACGACCTTGACATTTCCGACATCTTTCTAAGTCGAAATCGAACCAACCGGGACTGCGGGAAAAAAAATTTATTTTTTCCCAAAACCCCGCACGGTAGGACTCGCCCCCTCCCCTCCCCCGTTCTACCCCAACCCACTCAAAAACAACCACCAGGTTTCAATTTGGGTGTCACATAAGCCTGACATACAACAACCGGGGTTTTAGTAGTTTACAACTTTCAACCCTCCCCTCCCTGTTTTCTTCCCTTTTTCTGGTTCTTTTACCTCGTTATTTTCTCTCTTTCATGTTTCCCCCCCTTTTTTTTTTTCCCCCAACTTTTTGTTTTTATCGCCCGCTGTTTTTCTATTTCTGTTTTTCTTCTCGTCTGTTTCTTCTATTTCTGTTTATATTTCTGTCCTTCATTTTGTTTCTTTCACCGTCGTTTTTATCTTTTATTTCTGTTTTTTTCACTTCTTTCTGCTTCTTTATATTTCTTTTTCTCTTCATTTCCTTTCAATTACTTTTCTTCTCATTCTCAGTTTTTTTCCTTTCTTTCTGTCTCTTTTCTTTCTTTCTGTTTCATATTTCTGTCTCTAATTCTTTCTGATTGTTACTTCTCTTTCTGTTTACTTTCTTTTTCTATTTCTTTCTGTTTCTTTCTTTTTCTTTTCTGTTTTCTTTCTGTTTCTTTCTTTTTATTCTCTTTTTCTTTTCTATTTCTCCTTCTGTTTCTTTCTAGTTTTTTTCTATTTCTGTTCTTTTCTTTTCTTTCTGTTTCTCTTTTTCTTTCATTCTGTATTTTCCTTTATTTTCTTTTCTTTTTTCCTTTTTTCTTTTCTTTTTTTTTTTTCTTTTTTTTTTCTTTTTTTTGTTCTTTTTTCTCTTTTTTTTTCCTGTTCTTTTTTCTTCTTCTTTTCCTGTTTTTTTTTTCTGTTTTTTGCTTTTTTCCCTTTTTCTGTTTTCTTGTTCTGATTTTTTTTCTGTTTTTTTTTTCTGTTTTTCCCTTTTTCTGTTTTCTTGTTCTGTTTTTCTTTCTTTTTTTGTTCTTTTTTTCTCTTTTTTTCTTTTCTGTTTTCTCTTCTGTTTTCTTTTCTGTTTTTCTTTTTTCTGCCTTTTTTCTGTTTTTTCCTTTCTTTTTTTTTCCTTTTTTCCCTTTCTGCTTCTTTCTTTCTATTTTTTTTCTTTTTTTTTTCTTTTTTTTTTGTTCTGTGAATGACGATTAAAAAGGGGGAAAAACGTTACCATTGACTTAGTACAAGAGAGTCAGGGTTGAATCCTACAATTGACTGTTCCACAGTTGAAGAAAGGCTCAGAGAATCTATCTATGAGATATTGAAGTCATTTCTCTGTGTGTGTAGTTAATGCTGCATCACTGACAAACAGAAGTTTTATATGTGATCTTGTGGGGGAAAATATACCTTGATCGGCTGATTTGAAAGCATGGGAGAGAAGCAAGGACAAAAATATCAGAAATTGTGTTGGTACAAGTACATACCCCTGTTTGATACGGAGCCTATAAATCTGATATGCTGTTTGATACGCTGTTTGATACCGCTGTTGGTGGGAAAAGTGCTGGAGAAGTCCCTATCAAACATCACTGTACCCTTAATGCTGTTATGGAATGATGTTATGATTTTAAGCAATGTAGGAGGGTAGCTGATTTTGCCTGAAGAGGGCAACTCTACTGACTAGGTCAAATGCCTTTGTTAGACCTATGAAGGAAATTTACAGTGGCATTCTTTGTTCAGTGACATTTCTCCTGTGGTAATTCTTTCTTCTTGTTGTTCGATTCTTTAATGTACCATTCTTAATCACATTTTGTGAATGTTTATCTTTGCGCAGAACGTGATACTTGCCATTGGTTGTGCATCCCTGTAAACAACAGATTCTCTGTTTGGACATGTGCATCATTTCAGCCAATCATGTGGTAATGTTACATTATCGTACCAAAGATCCAGGTTTCGCCTTGTCGAGCATCTGATCTTTCAGGATCAATCTCAGTGTAGGGTAGATTGACATTCTGGTCCTATCGGAGACTGACGATTTTACAAAGAATGTCCCTGTTCAGATTTGACGACACAGAATGAATCCCTGGCATTCAAATGAGAAGAGCAGGCTGGAAAGCAGCTGTCCGGGCAAAGTTCATTAGAAAATTAAAATAAAATTTCAAAAAAATATCTTCACTATCTTCTAAATTACATCGGGACCTTCGCCGGGGCTACGGAGTTCATGCACTGCAGCTGAGATCTTCCTGTGTACGAAAGAGATCGGAGTACACATGGTTACTCACCGAATTGCAATGATGATGGTCCTATCAATCAATCAATAAATCCAATCAAAGTGACAGTAACTTGGCTTGTCAATGAACAATCTATGTTGTCCATATATCAATGCTAACAGTGAAACTTGAGTGATGCCTTGATATGTGGATATGCTTGATGGGTGTGCTAGTGCATAACGTCAGTTATTCAGAGCCCTAACTCCACGAATTACAGGGTGGGCAAAAAATATGAGAACATCGCGTAACATACGGGTTATTTAGAAATGCTATTTAATCTAATTATATTGTTTCAGTAACTTGTTGCCAAGTATTTAGCTAATCAAAACGTGTTCAATTTTCTAAACATCGACGCACTAATTTAATCAGAATACGGTCTTCCGCAGTAATTTTATTTATTCTGGTAATTTAAACCTGCAGATGTAAACAATTGGCATATTAAACATCACAGATTGTGCCCAGAAATTGTCGAAATAAAAACATCATATATTAAATATGTCGGTAAGTAAATGAGTAAACATTAGTATTATGAATACAGTTAAAAAATTTTTGTAATTATATTACTTTTACGCGATGTTCTCATTTTGTTTGGGCCCACCTGTACTTGTTTGTAGATTTGACCTACCTAAGTCTACCATACGATGTCGGTTCACTGTAAGAAGTCAGTGGTTTCTGAAACGCAAGATGTGGGAAACCTATAAATCTGGTCTGGTTAGAGCGGTTCAGATCAGATCGACAAGCTAGCCAAAGAAGGCGGGCGACTCACCAGACTGATCTCGAGATCAGTTGAGGAAGTCAAAACAACCATCGGTTCGCCTATAGAAGCAAATGGGCAAAGACACCCTCAGTACATAGACAGTGACGGATACTATGGTCTCTCTCGAAGTGAACAAGTTGCCATATTTCGCCTCCGTACCGACACAACAAGCCTCAGAGCCCACATGTTCCATAAATTTAAAATTGGCACAACTAGCCTGTGCCCTGCAAAATGGCTGACATGACGGCAGAACATGTCTTGCAAGACTTCAACGGTTAGCAGGTATAAGGAAAGAGTCATGGCCACAACATACAGAGCTTCGCGAAAAGGTGTACGGAGGAACGGAGTCCCTAAAAACAACAGTAAAATTCATGATAAAGTTGGTCCATCAGTCTAGGCAGGGAAGCAAGAAGAAGAAGATATCAGATCGGGAGGAAAACTGAGGGAGGCTGCGGTGATACGTAATAAATTGCAGTTTAAGGACAAAGACATGTTTGTATGGTATCACATATGCAAGCATACATGACAACTATTTCCAGTGTGAGGATGAGGTTGGGGCGTTACTGCTGCCCTCCATTGGCTCTGGGACTTCATTTACTGGGGCGTTGTTGTATCTGACTCTCAGTCGATGCTTCACAAGATCCAGAAGGGCTGGTTTCGATATGAGTGGATGTGTCTTGAAGTTTCAACTCCAGAGGCTTACGTGGATATACTGTCCTGGACATGCGGGTGTTTACGGTAATGAGAGAGCGACAGGCTTGCATCAACAGCATCGATTGTTGGGGATTTGAAGATGGATAAGGGGATGTCTCGTCTCTTGCGACGTCTGTTGATGAGGACACTAAATAGATGTTGAATCGATCAGCGATTTAAGCAGTTTGGAGTTACCCGTTGTAAAAGTCGAACTGAATGCCTGAGAGGCAGAGTGAGAGGTGTATTTAATCAGCGAGCCACGGGAACCATCAGTATGCATACTCTTCGATATCTGTTGTGGAAGACTGAGCACCTATGAGTGTGCATTAGTGCAATAACGTCAGTTTAGTAACCACAACCAAAACTACCATTCAAAGTAAAATAAGAAGCAAAATTGAGATATTTTGGACATATAAAAAGACATGAAGGGCTAGAGAGGACCATGGTGGAAGGAGGCATCGGCAAAGAGAGAAGAGGAAGATCACGGAGAAGATGGATTCAGGATGTAACTGATGGTTTGAACATGACGCTGCAGATCAGGACATCTGCCTATGAGAAGAGAAATTCCGGAGGACTGTTGTGTGTGCAAAGTTCTGCTCAGGACAAGCTATTTGATGATGATCATTCAAAGATGACATATACCACAGTTGTACAGAGAGAATCAGAGAAACCACTTTTGTTTTTATCTCTGAATCACGCGAGCGGAGGGTTAATGAGTGAAGTGATAGATTTAGTGGTATGACTATGATATGAGAAAGAGATGCAATGGACCGAAATGACATTCTTAACGCATTGAGAGAGTGTTTCGACAGAGAGTTTCAGTTGTGAGTCCCAGTCGCTGACCAGACTGGAGAGAGTGTTTGCGGACAGAGAAGTTTCAAGTTGTGAGTCCCAGTCCTGACCAGATGGAGAAGTGTTGCGGGGCAGAGAAATTTAAGTTTTGAGTCCCAGTCGCTGACCAGATGAGAGAGTCTTTCCGACAAGGGTTTCAAAGTTGTGAGTCCAGTGCTGACCAGATTAGAGATGGTGCCGATATTGGCAGCCG